>PISX010005099.1:0-79673 GCA_004024625.1 Mellivora capensis | reverse complement strand
CTTGGGGGAAATTGGAGGGGGAGATGAACCATGAGAGACTGTGGACTCTGAAAAACAACCTGAGGGGTTTTGAAGGGACAGGGGGTGGGAGGTTGGGGGAGCCAGGTGGTGGGTATTATGGAGGGCATGCTTTGCATGAAGCACTGGGTGTGGTGCAAAAACTATGAATTCTGTTACGCTGAAAAGAAATTTTAAAAATTTAAAAGAAAAAAAAAGAAGGAATAGAAGGGTCTCAGGGGAATGGAATGAGGCATCCCCAATAGTACCTTCTCTACTACACATATAAAAAGTCCCAGTCAAGTGAAACAGGTAATCATGCAGGATAGTGATGTGAATCATTTCAGTTCATTGTGAAAATTCTCTGACAGAGTACCAGTTCTTACTGCTTACAAGTTTTCTCCATCTGGCTGTTTTACATCACTGAGACTTTGGCCCACAAACCCTTACCACCCACACTTTAGCTCCAGCCTGCTCAACTCATACTTTTCTTTCAAGACTCAATATAAAGCATTATTACTTTCTGGAAAATCTCTCTGACTTCTATCTCAGCCTCCTTCTACATCTGTTAAAGAAACCTGTTTTAGTCTATGTGGGCTGCCATCACAAAAATATCATACACTGAGTGGTTCATAAACAACTATTCATTTATCACTTAGTCCCGGATGCTGAAAAATCCAAAATCAAGGTGCCAGCAGATTTGGTGTTTGGTGAGGACTGGTTTTCTAGTTCATATACTCATACTTTGTCACTGCGTCCTCACATGGTAGAATGGACAGAAACTCTCTGGGGTCACTTTTATCATTGATCGTAATCATGAGGTCTCAACCCCATGACCTAATTACTTTTCATTCAAAATCCCTCCCCAGCCATATACCATGACATCAGGTGTTAGGATTCAACATATGAATTTGAGTGGGGGCACAAACAATCTCTCTATAGTACTGCCTATGTACAAAGTTCTCTCAAACATTTATCCTGTTTTATTGTAATCACAGGCTGATATTTTTGGTTCATTTTTCCAACTAAATTGAATACTCTGAAATAAGAACAATATCTGCAAATTCAAAAAAAACCCACAAAGGCAAAGATAAAGCTGATAAAAACAACAAAGAAACAAACAAAAAACCAGGAGACATCAACAAATATAAGTGGGTTGTTCTAGGACATTACTTGTTAAAAAGAGCTTCTGCTTAAGCAATGAGAAAAAAAGATATCTTTGCATTTCTCTGAGAGAAATTGCCGCTTTCAATTCCCTTGGAAGCATAAACTCTCAAGAGATAATTATTTAACATTAATTTCTGGTAGGTTTGTCATAATAAAATGATTTCAGGTTTTATACTTGAAAACTTATACTTTAAGAAATTTCAGTGAATTTATATAAGGACCTTATATTTCTATTTTCCTGTGAGAATTTATAGGATTTTCAGCAAGTCTGTACTTCATAGGCAATTTCCATATGCTGCCTGTGTAATAGTTATTTTTTTACAAAGTTCATATCTCCCATGCAGGATTCTGACCTCACACAGGACCTAAAGTGTTGATTAACATCCAAGAGTCCATTAAGACATATTTGTTGAGTTGAACTGACAAAGAAAGTGATCAAACTGAGCAATACTATTTTTAGTCAAAAGAGTTTTGAATAGGCATGAAAATGACTCTATTTGTGTTTCCTTGGCTTGAACAGTGTTGATTGGACTTGAAAAGGAGTCTCTGAATCCTCAAGAAACTTTAAGAAGTGGCTCAAATGCTTTCTTCCCTGCAAACATTGCCAGGCTTCAGATTGTTAATGATCTAAAACAAAATGTGCACTTTTGGCTGCAGCTGCCTCAACTGAGGATCCATGCAAGTAGAGAAGGGAAATAAGGCTGGATTTGATAAAAAGAAGGCATCCACTTGGACCTGGCCTGGTTGAAACTGTACACAACTGAGTGTTCCTTGTGGGCAAACCAAATCCTCTTTTGAGGAAGTATGGATTATTGGTGAAAAGAAATAGATCTTCTTTGGTCTGGCCATGATGCCAACTAAAACTCAACAAACTTACCTGTTCTTTAAGGTAGCTCGTATTTGCTCCCATATTGCTATCTAGGTTTCCTCTTTTTACCAAGACAACAACCATATTGGATTAGGGGCCCAGCCCACTTTAGTATGACCTCATCTTAACTAACTACTGCTGCAACAACCCAACCTTATTTCCAAATAATGTTACATTTTGAGGTACTGAGAGTTAGGACTTCAAATGCTATTGTTTTTGTTTGCTTATTTCGAAATTCTTTATTTGTAGTGTTAAAAAAATGTTCCAGATTCTGTAAGATGCTTCAGGCTTATCTCGTATATTTCCTGCCCCAATTCTAGAATCAGTTATTTCTCAAAGAAGTCCTGGTTCTTTTATTGGAGAATGCTATTAGAAACAAAGATCTAGGAATGCCTGGATGACTCAGTCAGTTAAGCATCTGCCTTCAGCTCAGGTCATGATCCTGGGGTCCTGGAATGGAGTCCCAGGATGGAGGTCTCTATCAGGATCCTTGGTCGGCAGACAGCCTGCTTCTCACTCTCCCTCTGCCTGCCACTTCCCCTGCTTATGTTCTCATTCTCTCCCTCTCTCTCTCTCTCTGACAAATAACTAAAATCTTTAAAAAAAAAAAAAAGCGGCACCTTGGTGGCTCAGTTGTTAAGGGTCTGCCTTCAGCTCAGGTCATGATCCCAGGGTCCTGAGATCGAACCCTGCATCTTCGGGGTCCCTGCTCAGCAGGAAACCTGCTTCTCCCATTATCCCTGTTTGAGTTCCCTTTCTTGCTGTGCCTCTCTCTGTCAAATAAATAAATAAAATCTTTTAAAATAATAATAATAAATAAATAAAATAAATATCTGAGTTCTAGGCATCCTCTTTGCTACTGGGGTGTCATTTTTTTAGGTCCTCTGAGATGGCAAAGAAGTACATGTTTGTATTCTAACCTGTGCATATACTTCTATCAATATTTTATTGATATTTGCATCTATATCTACTGCATTTATATCTATATTAAGTTAAACCTATGTTCTTACTGGTCTCCAACTTTATCCCATTATCACATGGATTTTTTTAGCCTACCCCTCCTTGATCTGTCACCTCCTACACCAAAGCTTCTTCCATGCATTTACTTACTTGTTTACTTCTGTCACATATAGCAGTATCTAATTGTTAACCCATACACCCTTTGGAAACCATTTTATCAACTAGACTACAATAGTTATGTGTAGTTTCCCAGTCTCCATTCATATCAAAGTTATTTAGGTTACACTTTTTTCCCTACACCCTTCAGTGAAGTTGTTTTGTGTATTTTTAATACTTAATTTCTCTTGTAATGGTCTCATTCTTTCCTGGGATGCTCAACTTCCTAAATGATTTCTTTTTAATTTGCATATATTAAAGTTCAATTTTACGATATAAAGTTCTATGGGATTTGACAAATTCATACTGTCATGTATCTCTTATTACAGTCTTATCAGAATAGTTTCATTCTCCTAAAAATTCCTTGTGTGTCTCACAGTCATCTCTCTTCTCTTCCTCAAACAACTTGGAATCATGATATTCTTAGTTGTCTATAATTCTGCCTCTTTGAAAATGTCATCTAATTGGAATAATATAGTTATGGTAGCATTTTTAGAGTATATTGCTTCTTTCACTAAGGAATATGCCTTTAAAGTTCTTGTATGTTTTTTCATGGCTTGGTCTCTCTCTCTCTCTCTCTCTCTGTCTAAGGATTTTTTATTTATTCATTTGAAAGAGAGAGAGTGTGGGGGAGGGGCAGAGGGAGATGGAGAGAGAAACTTAAGCAGACTTGGCACTGAGCTCAGAGCCCTATGTGGATTTCCATCTCCCATCCTTGAGATCAGGACATGAGCCAAAACAAAAAGTCAGGCGTTTAACTCACTGCACCACCCGGACTCCCCACCTCTGTTTTTTGATTACTGAATAATAGTTTGTTGCATGAATGTAGCACTATTTGCTTATCCAGTGACCTAGAAAGACATCTTGATTGGTACCACTTTGGGAAAATTATTATATAAACGTTATATAATCATATATAAACATTATATAAAAATATATAAACAAAATGTATAAACATTACTATATAAACTATAAACATTGATGTGTTATAAGCATTTTGTGTGGACATATGATTTCAATTCAATTAGCTAAATATTTAAACAGATGAATGCTGGATTATAAGGTAAGACTACATTTTGCTTTGGACAAAACTGCCAAACTATTTTCCAAAGTGGCTGTACCATTTTGAATTTCCACCAGCAAGCACTGAGATCTTCTATTGGTCCACATACTCACCATTTTTGTTTGCTGGATTTTTGTATTATAATAGTTGTGTAGTGGTATCTCTTTGTTATTTTACAAGTCTCTATTGATAGAGTTGAGGATCTTTTTATATGCTTCCTTGCCATCTGTGTATCTTCTTTGTGGAGGTTTCTATTCAGAAGTTTGCCCATTTTCCAAGAGCACTGTCTGTTTTCTTATTGTTTAAAGAGTCTTTGACATATTTTGGATGCTAATCCTTTATCAGATGGGCGTTTTGCTAATATTTTCCCTTGTCTATGATTTGTCTTTTAATTTTCTTAACAGTGCTTTTAGAAAAGCAGAAGACTTTAATTTGAATAATGTCCAACTTATTTTTTCTCCTTAAAAGATCGTACTTTTGGTGTTGTATCTAAAAAGTCATTGCCAAACCCAAGGTCACCTAGATTTTCTACTATGTTATTTTCTAAAATTCTTATAATATTTCATTTTACATTTAAACCTATGATTCATTTTGAGTTAATTTTTGTGATAATTGTAACATCTTTGTCTAGATTTAATTATGTTTTGCATGTGAATACCCAGTTGTTCCAACACCATTGAGTTTTTTGTGATCCTTTTTTGCAAATCAGTTGACTATATTCCTGGTCTGTGTATTCTCTTCCATTGATTTGTGTATCTATCCTTTGTCCATACCACACTGCCTTAGTTACTGCAGCTTTATATTAAGTCTTGACGTGGGGTGATGTCAGTCTTACAGCTTGGTTCTTCTTCTTCAATATTGTGTTGACTATTATGGGTCCTTTTTGCCTCATCATATAAATTTTAGAATAAATTTGTTGATATCCACAAATTGATTTTTATTTGGGATTGCATCGAATCTACAGATCAATTTAAGAAGCATTGCCACATTAGGAATAATGAGTCTTTCAATCATGAATACAAAATATCTCTTCCTTTATTTAGTTCTTTGATTTCTTCCTCAGAGTCCTGTAATTTTCCATATGTATGTCCTGTAAATATATACATCTTTTGGATTTATGCTTAAGTATTTCATTTTGGGGGGCTAATGTAAATGCTACTCAATTTATTTATTTATTTTTATTTCAAATTCCAACTGTTCATTGCTGGTGTATAAGGAATGCACTGACATTTGTATATTGATCTGATATCCTATGCTTTTGCTTAATCTCTCATTTTTTCTAATACCTGGAATGTCTGTGGCTTGATTTATATTTTGAAGTATTTCATGCTCTTTCACCACAATCATCTTTTTCATCTGGGATAGTTCCCCCACAGACCAATCATGAAACTAAATTAATTATGAAAGTCAGTCTGCTCTACTTAATCCAATTAAACTTAATTGCAAGATCCCTATATTCCTAATCATCCTCCCCGAAGGGACGTGTTACCTTCATGTTTTTAAACAGATTTTCTGAGCCAAATCATTTTCACAAATAATGACTCTCAGAAAAAACATTTTAGGTACAAGAAGACCGAGGGAAATCAGATTTATCTCATTAACCTAAAAGTTTGTGCCAAACCTCATAATGATTTGTGGGCTGCCCATAAAGCCTCATTAATAATGGAAACAATTCTGCCAGGGGAAGTATCATGTGAAAAAACTGCAGAACTAATTGAAAAGGCAAAACAACATAGAGTTAACTTTTTGTATTAAGCCATAATAAAAAGCATTAAAAATCAAGCTCTAAGCTTAAATTATGATTGTGAAAATCAGTACATAAAGACATTAATGCAAATGCCCTGACATAAATTATAGGCATGAGACAGATTGTACCATTTTTCTATAATGTGCAAGTGTAAATAATTCCTGATTTAGAAATTAATAACAGTAGCACTGCTAAAGAACTCAAAATTGAGTGATTTAATTTGTCTCAAAAGAGGAGGTTGATGGTATCATTTGTCCAAAAGTTACATGGTCAGTAGCAGAGACAAAATTGAGATTTAATCTATATTCCATTATGCTTTTTTGCTCAATACATGGAATACACACACACACACACACATACACACATATACACACATGTATAAATATACATATATATACACACACATACACCCACGAATAAATATATATATATTTATGCTATGTAATTATATATATGATCTTTTTATGGAAAGAGTAATTTTGCTATATAGAGTCACTGGTGGATTACTCTACTCTTAGAAAATTAACATAAATTGAGTCTTTTGAGAACTTGAAAGATACCATAATAGACTACCATAATCAACTGGTGTGCTGTCAAGAATGGACAATTCCCAATAGTAGACTATCTTTAGAAATCTCTAAGTAGGTGGGTTTTAGTAATACCCTTTTAAAAGTCACTCTCCGAGGGGCGCCTAGGTGGCTCAGTGTTTTAAAGCCCCTGCTTTCCACTCGGGTCATGATCCCAGGGTCCTGGGATTGAGCCCTGCATCGGGCTCTCTGCTTAGCAGGGAGCCTGCTTCCCCCCTCTCTCTCTGCCTGCCTCTCTGCCTATTTGTGATCTCTGTCTGTCAAATAAATAAATAAAATCTTAAAAAAAAAAGTGACTCTCCCATGTTGTAAAAATAGCCAGTACTAAAGCTAGGATTGAACTATGATTTTCCTGAACTGTGACCTTCCCAGGAGCACATGGAAAAGCAGAGCTAGGCTGCTAGGCACTAATACTGGGTCATTCTAACCGTACAAGTGGAAAATATGTCAAATGCTTCTTTCCCTTTCTCCCTCACCACCAGGTCTCTCATCAGTATTGCTGTGTGAAGAGTGCCTGCTCTGGAGTGGGAGAAAGACTCTGAGTTGTTCTTCAACCTGTACTGAAGAAATTGGGAGACAGAACAACCCAAAGTGAATCAAAAGTCTCCCAAAAGGCAAGATAAGAATTGACAGATTTCCACTCTTCTCTCATCGAAACTTTCAGGTTTGGGATGCTTTCTATTTGGATACCTGAGGACTGTGTCAGACCTTACGGCCAGAAATAAATTCTGATTTCTGAGGCCAGGTTTTGAATAGTAGTAAAGAAAACTTAAGGGGAAACAACAATGCTATAATTGGAGGAAGGGCGCTCAGAATCACTTTTGCACATCTACTTCTCATGAGGATGATAAGCACCTTACAAATAGAGCAAAAATAAATGTAAATAATAATAATCTCTTTCTTTCAGGAGAGGTGGATATGAGGTGTTGATTTTTTATTCTTTATTAGAAGTGATAACATCTATAGAAATCTGGAGAATCTCAAAATGTGATACTATGATTGAAACAATTTTTCTATTAGATCAGGTCAGAAATTTGCTTATCAATTCCTAAACTGAATACATATACTATATATTGAATCTGATACACTGTATCTGAATTTCCTCTATTCATTTTATCTCCCAGTTGTTTTCTTTAATTGAATTTTTATATCAAATAAATCTATAAACCAACTGACTACGCATAGCTTTGGTTTCTATACTTTAAATTTGAAGCAATATTTCTTCTATCTGATAAATATGTAATAATTGTCTATCATAGGAGATAATGTAACATGGCAACTAAAAGCAAAGACTTTGGAGTCAGATAGCCTGGGTTAAAATCTTATTTTGAGCTCATGACCAGTTTGAACATGGTGACCTTATTTAAACTTTCTCGGCCTCAGTGTCCTTATCTATGCAAAGGGAATGATAACAATAAAATCTGGCTCTTGAGTTTGTCAGAAGAGATAAATTCATTTATGAAATACGTCTTTACACATATAATTGCCCCATGGATACTAGTTATATTTTTCATTATGTGCAAACATTATCCTCCCCACAAAACTGAAAGACTTTACAAATAAGAGATCAGGGAAACCTCACAGCTTTTAACTCCATTAATGAATGAGATATGTTTTCTCTTCAAGGAATATGAAACATTAGAAAATCAGACATAATATAACATAAAACATGTTATAAGTATTCAAATCAAAGCTACAAAAGGGAATTTGGAGGGATATGAAATGGAACATGAATTTGCAAAGAGAAAGCACATTCAGAGGGTTATTAAAAGTAGAGGAGTGTAGGATATATTATTCTGAATTATTAAACTATTTCAATTTTGCATTTCAGTTATGAAAATGCCAATGAATTAACTCTTTTGGAAATTGCTAGAAGTACTTTGGGGTTATTAACATTATATAATTGTGTACTTAAAGAGCAATCAGTTTTCCCTGGAGGAATAAAGAAAACCACTCTAGTTAAGTGACTTTTTATTTCTAGTGATATTAAGTTCTACACTATGAAGCAGGGATGTTCTGAATAGAAACACATAAAAGAACAATGAGTTTGGAATAAAAACTTGGGTTTTTCCCAGTTATCTCATTGCCTACATATTTAATCTTTGGATATTCCAACCTAAGCATTTTCAAAAATAAGACACTTAATTTAATACAAAAGTTTTGGAAATATTAAATGATATGACCCATGCTCAAGCTGTTTGAAAAATCCAAAGTGCTATGTAAGCTAAGGTGTTATCATCTGAAAATGAAATTTAAAACCCAAAACTATCAGAAATCACCTTATAATATGATTTTACTTTTCTCTCTTGGCTAAACGCATTGCTTATTTTATTCTCATTGACTCCTTGTGAGTCATCGGGATAACTAGTATTGTTCTTTTTTTTTTTTAAAGATTTTATTTATTTATTTGACAGACAAGTAGGCAGAGAGGCAGGCAGAGACAGGGAGGAGGAAGCAGGCTCCCTGCTGAGCAGAGAGCCCGATGTGGGGCTCGATCCCAGGACCCTAGGATCATGACCTGAACCGAAGGCAGAGGCTTTAACCCACTGAGCCACCCAGGTGCCCCAATAACTAGTATTGTTCTTATTTTGAAGGCTACAAAACTGGTATTTGAAGAATTTAAATGATTTTAACATTAGCATTTGGCTTAAAGTGCAGAGGCAAAACCAAAAAGCAATGTCTTAAGATACAAAGTCCAAGCATCTGGCTAGACACCATCTGCTTTTTGGTAGTCTTCAAGATACATTGAAATACTAATAAGAGAAAATGTGTCATATCCATTCTGTTTCTTCAGCACCTACACAAAGAGTAGTAGACATTAGGCATATTGAGGAATCTGGGGATTGACTCTAGACTGTCAGACACTATGGTCAGCCAGTGTATCTTTGGATTCTCAGGCATCTGTGTCTCTTGGTTTACCTTCATTTCAACTTTAGTTCCCATGGTTACACAAATGAATCAGAGTGGTACTGGTGAGGGTGACCCTGGTGGTTATATTTCTGTAAATAAATATATGCTATGTATATAAATTCTACCTGAAGCTTTCAAATGGTCAAAGAATGATCTCACCACAAGAGAGAATGAGCTGTCATAGTGAACTAAGAATTGAAATGCTGGTCAGGAAACTTGTATTCTAAGCTGGCCTTAGCCCCTGATACAAATTTTCGAAGCATCAATTTTGACATAGTTCTCATATAAAAGCTTTGATGACCTTTCTATTCCTTTTATTATTCTAAATTAGTTTTGTGAAATAAAAAAGTCTCAGGCCACATGCAAAAGGTATTTTAGTGTGTGCTAAAAATATACTCTACTACACTATACTTCATAATGTATAGTATACTATCAAAACAGAACTTATGTGTTTTTCTTTCTCTAGTTTATATGACTTTACATGAAAATTTAAGCTGATTCAACCAATCTTTAACTGATACAAATTAAATATATGCAACTTAAAATATGTTGCTTTTTGTTATTAATATTAGAACAATTTTGGAAGAAGATATATTTGTATAATACCATGGAATAGAGGATTATAATCCTATAACACTACCACCAAAATTAATGAATTAATTATTAACTACTGGAATTATGATAAGTATTCAAAATCAATAGCTATTCTCCATTTTTAAATTAAGTGCTTAGAAAAGTATCCACCTCTGAAAAGTGATATATGTACTTAAAAAAATTCCAAGTATAATCACTAGAAGTATTTTTTCCTTCAAAAGTTGAATCAAGGGCACCTGGGGAGCTCAGTGGGTTAAGCCTCTGCCTTTGGCTCAGGTCATGATCTCAGGGTCCTGGCATCCAGGCCCATATTTAGTCCTCTGCTCAGTGGGGAGCCTGCTTCCTCCTCTCTCTCTGCCTGCCTCTCTGCCTACTTGTGATCTCTGTTTGTCAAATAAATAAATAAAATCTTAAAAAAAAAGTTGAATCCAATGACTTGAGAGTTTTTAAGTTATAAGTTATGTTATAGGTATTCAAATAAGTCCCCCAAAGTGTAAGAAAATGAGAACTTTATCTACCACATAGTAAACATATAAAGCTATATTAATCAAATTAATATGATCTTGTTTTAAAAATGGACTAGAAATAGATATTAGTGCATTTAATATAATACAAAGTGATATTTCAATTCATTGAAAGGAAGATGAATTATTTTATAATATTACAGAAAAAGTTTATTTGCCTAGAAAATAAATAACAATGTTTGCCTATTACCTTATACTATAAACAACAGATAAATTATAAATGTATAGAAGATTTAAATGTTGACAAAAGGGGCACCTGGGTGGCTCAGTGGGTTAAGCCTCTGCCTTCAGCTCAGGTCATGATCTCAGGGTCCTGGGATCAAGCCCCGCATCTGGCTCTCTGCTCAGCAGGGAGTCTGCTCCCCCCCACCCACCGCCTGTCTCTCTGCCTACTTGTGATCTCTGTCAAAAAAATTAAAATCTTAAAAAAAAATTTAAAAAATGTTGACAAAAAATAAAAATAAAGCACTGCCATGTAATTTAAGATAGAAAGAGTTTCTTAACTGAGCTTCAAAATCCAGAAGTTAAAAAAGAAAACACATAGCCTTGAGATATAAAAAAACAATAATTTTATAGCAGGTTATAACATAAACCAAACCAAAGAGGATATCATAGATTTGAAATATAGATTTGCGATTTAGGCAAGACAAAAAAAAATTACTATCAATTACATATCTACTGCTCTTAACAAATTGAGCAAAAAGACATTATTCCAATTATCTAATGGGCAGAGCACATGAATAGATAATTCATTGAAGAGCAATTGATGGCCAATACATATTTTGTAAATGCTTAAATTCACAATTTGGAAGTATAAATTAAGGAAACAATGAGCCATAACATTATGCTCATCAAATTAGTTAGTAAAATGAAGGATAATTATTGCTGCTATGGGTGTGACGTACATATCCTCTTGTAAATGTGAATTGATAAAGTCCTTCTTAAATGAAATCTAGCACACCCATAAATAAAATTGAGTAAGAATAAAGGAATGGCATTGTTTATATATTAGAATCATACTTTTATAAAGCAAAGTAATCCCACAATTTCCTGTATTTAAGGGTGTGTGAATATATGTGTGTGTCTACAGATGTGCTTGCATACAATTACATAAATATGAAAAAATGTTTTTTTTTAAGTTGTTAACATTGATTTTTGGTGGGTAAGACAGCTGGCATGGTTGGGAGATGATTACATTAAGCAAATAAATAAATATATTGAGACTACTGTCAGTCTGAATAGGGCTTTTGTTCATAGTCTAAGTGTGATGAGAAGCCTCAGGAAAGTTTACAAGAATAAGCAGCCATTTCTTCATGTACAGCAAGGCCTTTGCTTGAATATTTATGCTTCCCATCTTAAGCTCTCTCTACTGGTTCATTTGTGATTTTTAAGAGTCTATTTTCAACTTCCCTTCCCCCTTCTCTGTCATTCTCTTCCCTGATCTTCCCTACAGTCTTTGTAAATTCTTCCCTTCAACTTTTCTTTACTGTTCTTCTTCCTTTCCCCTTTCTATCCCTTTCCTTCTCTTTTTCCCCCACCCACTCTCCCATTTTCTCTGCTCTTCTTTCTTTCCTTTTCTTCCACCCTCCCTCTTTTATTGTCCTTCAACCTTTCCTTTCCTCCTCTTCATGGAGGGACCTATGTGTCAGTGACATGCAGGGAAGCAGGAAATGGGAAGTCATCTAGAAACATCAGCATCCAGGGTGGCCAAGAAACCAGTGCAGTAAGAAAAAAGAGTGTTGAAAGGCCAAAAGTGTGCCAGGAGGAAGGAATTGGGACAGTGCTAGGTGAAGCATAAGAATTTGCTTGTGTGGCCAGCAGCCAAGGAGGCCATCGGGAGGTAAGTGGAGAGGGAGGTACCCATGAATGATCCATCTGATACCCTAGAAAGCAGTTTAGAATGAGTGCAGAGGACAAGGAAAGAAGTGGCTGGCTTGGCTGGGAGATTAGTAATATAGAACAAACACGTAAAATGATCAAATAATAAATAAAATATTGATTATAATATGATCCAGGTTTTTCAATGTTAGAGAGACATTACAGAAATACAAAAAGGGAGAAGACTAGAAAAAAACCCTGAGATGTTGTGTTGGAACTGGATTTTATTTTCTAATAAATATGCATATATAGATATATACATTGGTTTAAATGTCTGTGTAGCCCTTTTTGTTCTAAGAGATAGATGATTCAAGGTTGAGGGTAGAAGAGTATCAGCTGATATTTGCCCAGAATTCTCTTCTTCCTGATGATTTTTTAAAAAATATTTTATTTATTTATTTGACAGAGAGAGATCACAAGTAGGCAGAGAGGCAGGCAGAGAGAGAGAGGGAAGCAGACTCCCTGCGGAGCAGAGAGCCCGATGCGGGGCTCGACCCCAGGAACCTGGGACCATGACCTGAGCCGAAGGCAGAGGCTTAACCTGCTGAGCCACCCAGGCGCCCCTGATGATTTTTTTTTTTTTAGATTTTATTTATTTATTTGACAGAGAGAGAGAAAGATCACAAGTAGGCAAAGAGGCAGGCAGAGAGAGAGGAGGAGGCAGGCTCCCCACTGAACAGAGCCAAATAGGGGCCTGGATCCCAGGACCCTGAGATCATGACCTGAGCCGAAGGCAGAGACTTAACCCACTGAGACACCCAGGCGACCCCTTCCTGATGATCTTAAAAACATATTATTTTTGTTTATCTTTGTCTCAGTTGTTGGCAGTAAATTCTAACCCAAGTCAAGAAGAGAGGAAAATAGTAGAGATAATCAAACTTGGATCTTTATTTTGTCATATACCAGCTAAATCTTGAGTTGATTGGAAGGATGAAATGAAATGAAATCTATCACTTATCTGCTCTTTGGATGAACTGAAGTTAAAACTAAATATACCATCTGATTTTCAAATAAGATTTACTTCTCTGATTGATGACTAGAGTTACCTAAAACAGAGGTGAGGAATATTGCCTTGCAGAAAGGAAATGAGGGGTCATGGAGGTGAAGTAACTTGATTAAAATCAAACAGCTAAAGAAGAGCAGAACCTTGGACCTGAGCTCAAGTTTCCTACTCACTGACTCAGCAGCAAAGAACTATGTTCATTTAATTCAATCTCAATAATTTCTGAAAACCAAAGGCTTTCTGCTAAAGGGTTTAATCTTCTCAATTTTTATTATTTAGCTAATGAAACACTTTGATGGCAAGGGTAGGATGGCTCTGAGGGTCTCTAATTGACACAAATTTCTCTACATTAAGCTTATTCTAAAATTCAACCAATAATACCCAATAAATGATGATAAGGAAAAATAGTCTTCAATACACCAGGATAAAAAAGTCCATTCAGGCATTTTGGGATTTTCCCCTTATCATAGCAGTACACAGGCAGCACATTATGACCTATCAAACTGGAGACCTATGGGCTATTGAGGTATAGTTATGAGAAAGTGTGAAATAAATTTCCCATTGAAAACATGTTGATAAAATGTTGGCAGGTAGAAGTTCCGTAGCATAGAGAGAAAATGTCTTTTAAGATATCCAAGTGAATGGTTATGTTTTAAGTTAACAAATAGTTGCCTGAAGCCTCCATTGAAATAAGTAAAATGCTCATCTTGTGGATTGTGTTAAGAATTGAATTTCTAAAGCAAAAATGTCCTATGCCCCAGAATAAGTGCAAAGATGTGTCAATTTTTTTAAAAATGTCTTATATAATATTGTTTTGATGTAAACAATAGACTCTGATCTTATAATAAGATCTAATTAATATGATGTTGACAATCACTGTGTCAGGTAGGAAGAAGAACATCACATTCATTTCTCACCTTTGACCAGAAGCTCATTATCTTTGCATGTATTTCTTTGCTTTTATCATCAAAGCATATTAGTGCAGTAAAAAGAATAAATAAGGTGGTAAAACACAATAAATAAAGGCATGGTACAGGAGGTTAACAATATGCAATGGTAAAATACTATCATCTTTCACTGATTAGCATACATTTGAAAGGTAAAAAAAAGCACAACTGCATAACAGAAGAAAAACGTTAGTAAGTCAGTGTTCAGAATTAATACTGATACAAGCTTGGAGAAATTTCTAACATTTAGAACATAAAGGTGTTTCAACCATTTTTTTCTTCTCTCTCTCTCTTTCATACACATACACATACTGATTTGATAGCAATATTCTTCATTTTGCTCTTTGAAATTTCACTGTCATTTCTTTCTTTATATTCTCTTCTCTGATTTCTTCTTTGACCCAACATGTGTTGGCCTCTTCTATCAAAAGTCTCCTTTTTCTTTTCTTTTCATTTTTTTCTTTCTGGGTGGAAGCTGTAAGAATCAGCTGAGCTATAGTGGCAGGTTTTTTTCCTTAAAATCTGGGTCCAAATAGTATCACTATTGTTCTCCAGGATTCTGTAGGATGAAGGGATTGAGAGGGCTGCAGGGATATCTATTCTCGCCCATTCGTTAGGGTGGCTTGCATGTTTCTATCATTATTTTTAAGTGGTACACATATGGTAAGTCTGTTCTTCCTGTCTGATGTATTATACATACAAACATATGCACATGCTCACACACAAACTCTAAGAGGGGAAAAAAAGTTACTGCACATTTTTAAAAAAATTTACCAATTTAAAGTAGAACTAACCAGAGGGTATTAAAGGATCTGCCTCTTCGCCTAGACACGGCTAATTGATTTTTTCAAAGCACCTTAATAGGGGCCCCAAGAAATATTATCATAAGGGCTCCCACCTGCTTTGTGGAAGCCATTTGTACTCAGAGAATATTCATCTTAATTGTACCTGATACATTAATGCCATCAGAGTGTCAAACCTTCCATTTGAGATTGGAAGAGATATTACGTAGGAAAACCTTCCTCTCCTCAACAAGGAATCTGAAAAGCATTGTGAAGATGAATTAACCTAGATAGAAAGATTAACCAAAAAAAAAAAAAAAAGATACATTAATGATTATAGTTGTTTTTATTTTGAATAACTTATTTGTAAAGACTGCTTGAATACATTTGGAAAAAAATAGTAGTAATCAATGAATAACAATAAATTTGGTAATAATTTCTATCTTCTAAAATAAGTTTAACAATAATAAAGAGGAAAATCTAGATGTTTTATTAAAAGCAGGGTTTGTCTTCTCTGTTCCAATTCATTCAACAGGTAAGTCTGATCTGAAAATAACTTGAGAAACTTGACTGACAGCAATAGAGAAGTTAAAGTACTTGGATTGTTAATACTTTATTACTATTAATTCCTAGGTAACCACTGGTCTTTAGAACAATTGATGCAACTAAAGTCAGGACCTCCCAAATTATTAACCCAATTTATTTGGAATCATAACAGAGCCATTTGGTCTCAATGCCTGTGTCATCTGTATCCTGTACAAAAAGACTTTTTTTTTTCTTTTTTAATTGAGCTTTAGCTGAGGATCTTTCCAGTGAATTTGCTTCTAGAAAAAAGGGGAAGAGAGACTAGTGAGCCCATCACCTACCCTCAAGGTTTTCATTTGGAACCAAAAGAGACCAAAACAAATAACATTTTGAATTCGCACTTAAACAGGTAAATTTCTCCAGAAGCTCTAAGATATGGTTTAATCATTTCCTACAACAATATAATACACAGCCAAATGACCAAAATTTTGTCACATTTGGCCTTCATGATGGCTAGTGTTTCTACATGGGATATTCAACTTTCTTCCAAAGTCTGAAAACTTACAGATTTTTAGAAAGGACTACACATATAGAAGAATAATCTTATTTCTTTGAATTTTTATATTGTACTTAATAGGCAAATTATTTTTAACATAGAATCAAACAGTTATACAGCATAAACTCTGCTCCATTTTTATTTTCCTTCTCATTTGGATAAACGACTGAAAATTGTTTGAATACCATTTTCGTATTTTAGTAAGGCAGAAGATATAAAACCAGTTAAGTTACTACACACAGTGACCAAAGAAACTTGTATAATATTTTGTAAAGAGTTGTTACTAACTTTGGTGATTTAAAAATATTTTATAAAGAAAACTCAAGAACATAATATAAATTCATCAGACTTGATTAAATAAGCATTATTTTTTCCATAAAATTCAATATGCTCATTCGACATTCAACAGGAAAGCCAGTGAGCACAAAAAGGCAGAAAATTCCTGAGTGTCCAAAAATAGACATCCAAGCTTTGCTACTGACAGAAAGAGAGCAAAGTATTCCTCAGGCTTTCAAGACATTTAGAACCATTACAGGAAAATAATTGACAAAATATTTCAATCAGAATACAAACCTGATTCATGAGAAAGTAAGATACATAAAGCACTGTGTCACATATTTGAGGTTTAGTGGATGGAGAGAGTGTTTATATTTCCCTTATGAGAGAGTGAAAACTCTCAGAGACCAGACTAACATTTGTTAATGGTATTGGAAAAAGAAAACATGAGATTTTTTCTATGTAAATATTTCTAGACATAAGAGAAATCTTTAATTCTAAACCTTCTGTCCAAGCATTGATGAATGATCTATGTCAGATCCCTAAAGCCTGCTTCAATCAAGCCAGTCTTCATCTTTTCTTCAAAATAAATATTGTTATGTCTACTTTCCAAGTGGTTATATGGCTTCTGTGTACTCACCAGTACAACCATGGTTGAAAAGCTCTTTAGGGTATCTAGCTTCAACACATAGATGATTGGCAGTTTGTCCTTGGTAACAAACACACGGTGTGCAGAGGTGTTTTAATTTGAAATGGTATAGGGAGACTCAGGAACATAAAATAAAATGGCATTCCCAATGATGCAGCCAGGCTGGGTCTGAGGACCCAGAGCGAGGTCCTACAGGACGAGCCAAGAGGGTTCCCGGCTTTATGCAGGATGGAAATCAAAATGTGAGCCAGCAGAAAGTGAAAGCAGAGTTTATTGAAGATAAATATTCATCAACATAAGTCTATCGTCATATGCTTACAGATCTATCGATCTATCTATCTATATACATATGCAAATTGAAAGAGAGAGAGTGCATCCGGGAGACTTGGAAAGGAAAAGAGCATGAGTGTCATCTTTGCTTGGGCCCTGGGATTTGTATTGGTAATTGTGGTCTGGTGCACATGTCCTCTTAGAAATCCAGGAACAGGTTAGAACAAGGACAAGGGCCAAGTGTCCTTCATCAGTTTTTTATGCCCTGAAGTGAGGGGTCTTGTTGTCAAAGTGTTTGGAGTCAGTGATCTTGGAAAACGTTTATAATGACCCTGTCCTGTTATTAGATGTTATCTATTGCACTGGAAAATCCCAAAGATATCATTATTTCTCTGTCCCTTACAAGGAGTACATACACTATTTGTGTTACAAGGCGTGTGTAGAGTAGTGTGGGGGCCTAGGCTCTACCAAGAATAGAAACCAGAAAAAAGGACAAAAAATAGCTTTTTTAATAGGGTCCCTTAAGTTTCCCTGTCTCACCACTAGCACAAGGAAGGAAAGTCTTCAGAGATTTTTTTTTAAAGGTTAGATTTACTATAGTAATGCTACACAACAAACTACTGCAAATCCTTAGTGGCTTAACGGAATAAATTCCACCCTCTCTCCCGCTAGAGAATCTATAAGTTACATGTTGCTCATTGGGGCTTGGCTAGCCTCAACCCAGTTTAGCTACAGGTGATGGATTTAATTTACTACTTCTCAAATGTCCCTCCATTCTGGGACCTATAACAATGTACTGTGTGCTCTTCTCATTGTGGATGTCAGAAGCACCAGAAGTGAAGTGGAAACATTCGTGTACATTTCAAGCTTCTGCTGGAATTCCATTTGCTAACAACATTCAATACCCAAAGTAAATCACTGGCCAAACAGAATCCCTGGGGCAGGAAAACGTACTCACTTCACTGTAGACAGAAGCATGGTAGAGTCACATGGCAAAGTAAATAGATGCATTATTTTCATTATTTATTTTTTAGAGGGGGAGGGGGTGAGGGAGAGAGAGAATCTGAAGCAGGGCTCATGCCCAGAGCCAGCACAATGTGGGGCTCAATCTCACATCCCTAAAATAATGACCTGCACCAAAAATCAAGAGTCTGACACTTAACTGACTGAGCCACCAAGGTGCCCTGATGGATCTTTAAATAATAAGAACGGAGGACTAGTGACCACTAGTCTCCTAATCTCTAGGAATAGGAGAGACCACTAAGTGCTAGTCATGAAAATTTCAAAGCCAAAAGGCACAGAATTCCTGAGGGTAAGGGAATCCTTTAAAGGCACCACTCATAACAATGACAACAGACCTTATTCCCACCATGCTGTAAAAATTAAATGGGGTGATAATGGAGAAATGTAATTTAGTTTCTGCCATAAAGTGTTAAGGTCTTGAACATAAAGATTTACATAAAATATCAGTTATTGGAACAGCACGACCTTTTCTTTCTTTTTTTTTTTTAGCAAAGCATGCTTAAAGAGCAAACTCCCTTACTTGGAAAGAAACAGCATTCTATTTACAAACATCTTTCTATTTCCAGGACCGTCTCTCCTGAAAAAGCGAACCTATAATTTCCTTGCTAAATTGAGTGAAACCAGTTAGTGGAATGGAACTGCAGATTCGCTGTAATGATTCGGTTATTTGTCATCACCATACCATACTTTCCCCATATTGTGATGCTATTTTGATCATCACAGCCTAACTGAAACCCAGTGTTATGGCAAATGAAGACGCTCTTAGAGGAGGCAAATCTGATGCATGTAAGAATGGGTGGTTATTGCTATCACCCATTCCAGTGTGGTTGCAGGCATAACATTTCAGGAAAAATGGTTTCTTCAATATTCTATTAAAATGAAGCAGGGGAAATAATTCCTCAAGTGATATGGTGGAATAATCTCAGATAGGCAACTGCAGGTAAAAACCGTAAGTATTATTATTGTGCCTAGATTAATATTAGGTACTGAATGGATAACTGTGGAAGGAAAGAAGGAAAGGTAAGAAGGGATGAGAGAGAAGAAAAGCAGGGAGGGAGGGAGGGAGAAATGATCCATTTGTTTATCTGCATTGGGGCTCCTAAAACCATGGGATGTGTGTATGTCCACAGGAGTCTACTGAGCATGCTCAGTTCTAACAATTGTTCAAGACAATGTTTCAGGGTGAAAAAGAAAATGGGGAAGGACACAAAAAGAGGTCTTTCAAAATTATTTGACCCATAAATGTATACCTTGAAATGTGATATCAAAAGCAGGCCAGAAATTTGCTTGAATCCTTTATACAACGCTCTGTAACTATTTGTGTAACCTAACATAACAACCAAGATACAGTCGCTAAAGTTCTCTGAGCTGTTTTTAGTCACTCTCCAATTATGGGTCTTTATGCTTCTTCTTTTCTATTGTTAAAAATAGACAAGTAAATCCAGATAATTATATTCTACTTTTAGAGTAAGAAAAGAAAGAACATTAGATCTGGAAGGGAACACTCAGGGTTTGAGGCTCAGCGTTCTCAATTATTAGTTTTGTGATGGTTTGGGGCAAGTCACTTCAATTCCCCATGCTTAAACCCACCCTTTACTAAAATGGAATACAAATATATATGTTACTTCCTTAGAGAGGAACAAGGCATTTCAAAGAGAGTGCTCCAAAAGCTCTTTGCAGATTGTAAGCCACTGTTCAATTGCAATTGTTAGTATAATCTTTGAATGCAACTTTTGCCTTTGGTCTGGATTCTGTATGTTCTAACTTAGCACAGTGTCGACACACAGTTCAGCTCTAATAACAAGAAAATCCAATTTTTAGAGAGGAAGAAAATGAATTGTATACCATACGGTCACACATTTGGAACCTGTTATTTTCAATAATAACATGTTTGGGAAACATTCATTATCGACTAGAAATAACTTATTTCGACAGCTAGCTGTAGTGGAGTTCATGCTGAGTGCTAAGATGCTGACATCAAACAGAAAGAGAGTAAATACAGTGAGCTCTGTTCTAGCAGAAGACATCCATCAGCATGGTTTATTTGCAAGGCACTGTATTATTTCTTCTCAATCAGCAGGTTCAAGGTAGGGTCTTTTACAGCAGGAAGTGTTGTACAGCTAGCAGTTCCTCTCCCTCTGCACTGCTCACCTTTTTGCAATTCACAGTAAATCTAAACTATTTTAAGGTCACTTCTCTTTTAACCCACAGGTCTGGTTTAATACTCAAAAGTAACCCTTAGGTTAGAGGATATAAACCCAGTTATTTGAATCTAGGGGAGGTAACCTTCTTTCATGAAGATCTCAGCTTAAGAGTCAGATAAATGTCTTCAGATGCATTTGTGCAGAGCACAGCCAAATGATATGAGGTCAGTTAGGAGATTATATTTCTGTGTTCCCTTCCCAGCAGATAAGTTTATCCGAGAACCTATATCCTCTTCATTTCTCAGCAGGAGAAAGAGTATTAAGACTTCGAGACTAATAAAATGCATAGCAAAGCAATCTCATGGCTAAGACAAGAACTGAGTTTGTGAGGAGAAAAATAGTACCAAGTCTGTCCATCAGAATTAATTTAAGGAGCCTGTTGCACATTTGTATCAAAGATCTTCCTCAGGAAGTAATGTATAAAATGCTGGGATTATCAACAACAAGAAAAAGATTGAACTTGAAGCCAGGAGGAAAATCAGAGTTTCCAAATTGTTCTGATGGACGTAAAAGAGAGAAAAAGGACGGGGCAAGACATAAGAAATTATTTTTACCATAAAATCCAATGCTGCAAACACACATTTATCTGTTAATCTGAACTATGTAAAATGCAAAATAACAACAACAAAAATCCTATGATCAATGACAATTCACATACCCATAGATTCCCATGGAGTGGTCTCAATGCACTTTCACATTTTAAAAAGATTTTAATCATTTATTTATTTCATTTATTTGACAGAGAGAGAGAGTACAAGCAGGGAGAGCAGTAACCAGAGGGAGATGGAGAAGCAGGCTCCATGTAGAGCTGGGAGCTCAATGCAGGCTTGATCCCAGGACCCTGAGATCATGACTTGAGCCAAAAACAGACACATAACCAACTAAGCCACTCACGTGCCTCTACTTTCACATTTTAGTCAGTAGAAAAAGAAATAAAAACTGCTGAAATACGTTGAAACATTGAATTTATGTAGTTTAAATGTACAAGTATACACAATGATTATAATTATAATTTATAATTATAATTTATAACTAAAAATATATTTATTGTCATCTTATCATTAATAAAGCTCCTTTTATGTACTAAAAATTATAACTATATGTTTTTGAGACTTCAACAATAAAATAACTTTGTTTAACAAAACTTGTGAGCAGTTTTTAGTTCCTAATCATTTTAAGTAACATAAACTCACCAAAATTTAAATTTTACCAAAAAATTCAGAGTTCCTTTAATTTTAAGCCACGTGGTGGGTATTGTGGAGGGCACGCATTGCATGGAGCACTGGGTGTGGTGTAAAACTATGAACTCTGTTACGCTGAAATGAAATAAAAAAAAATAAAAAATAAAAAAAATTAAAAAATAAAAAAGAATTAGGTTAATCCCATGTCAGGTAGATTATAATAAAAATAAGTTTCTAATAAATGGCTTAGCCCATTTTGAATGTCACTTTTATTCAACAAACAAGTATTAAGTAATAGTGACCAAGGCCTTACCATGCCAAATACACACCTAAGTGGATTATTATTATTACTTATCATTATTAAATATACACATAAAAAATTTGTTTATTATTATTACTATAAATATTATAAAATCTTTATTTATTTAGAGAGAGACAGAATATGAGTGAAGTTGGGGCAGAGGGATAAGGAGAGAGAGAATCTCAAGCAGACTCCATACTGAGCATGGATCCCAGCATAGGGCTCAGTATTCCTGAAACCTTGAGATCATGAACTGAGTTGAAATCAAGAGTTGGATACTTAACTGACTGAGCCACCCAGATGTCCTGTGGATTATTTTTTTAAATAAAGGTATTAGTGAATTTGGAGAAACTGATAGTTATTAAAATGGCCTATTGTAATTCCACTCTCCTCTTCACCTAAACTCATATCAATTTCTGTTTTCAAAACTCAGATCAAAATATGTTGTTTAGAAGCATTTAAAGGTTAAATTCACTCCACATAGTTTATTTATTCTGTGGTAATAGTCTGTGCCTCTTTGGCAATAACGTGTGTCTTGGGGACGTTCAGACAACACAAGACGGTAAGGATTCAATCTAGGTTCTACCACTTAACAGCCACATACATGGCTTAACTAGTTTTTCATGGAAAACAAAAATAATGATATTATGGTTGTGAGGATTTAATGATATACAGCACTTAGTAAACACCTGAATATATAGTTTATGTTCACTAAGTATCAGTTGTATCAATGGATATTGATGTTTTTAAAGTTTTTGTATGTAAAATATAAATCTGGTCTTATTTTTTCCTATTTTAAGAAAAGAAAAAATTCCCTGGGTAATTTATTTTATGTGCTTCACTCTTGATTTTTATGTTTAATTTACATATCATCAACAATAAAGAGCCCGCTCAACTTTTGGCATGCCTTCAGTGAGTAGCGTGTCATATTGTCTGGCTGACTGTTCTCCATGTGTAAATCATCTAGACAACAGCTCAGCTTTAGCTGAAGCTTTAGCTGAAGGCTACTGGGGTGGCATGGATATTTCATCTTTTCAAATGGGAATAATAGTCAAAACAATAGTCTGGACTTCCTGAAAATTCTGCCTTGTGGTCTTCAATTATATCAAAATGTTTGCATAAGGCTGCGGAACTTGTTCAAATTAGGAAATACTCAATGCTGTGCAAACCCATAGTGATCTTAACTAACCCCTCCTTCTTCTTCAAGCCATTCCTTGTTAGGAGTCAATCATATATTTTGATGGATTATTTTTCTCTTCCTTATGTGGAGTTTAAATGAAAAGGCCGACAGGCGTGGTGGCATGGTCATCTCTGTTTTCTGCCCAGATGATGTGAATGGGATTAGCCACAATGGAGACTTCAGGATTTAGCTTCAGGATTAAGCCAATTACAACAGTTCACACTTCTAGAGATGTGGGCATGTGACTCAGGTCTATCCAATCAGACTGAATCTTAAAGGTTTTCTGAGAGTGCTGGGAAAAGATTTTCACATCTCCACTGGGGTTGGTGATTCAGGTTTGTGAGACTCAAAACTGTGGTATTCCAGAAGCAAGATCCTGGGAATTTCAAGGGCTCATTATGTGCAACCTGAAGATTAGATGTTGTCAGAGGAAGCAGAGCTGTTAGTTGAATTTGGTTGGCATCTCTCAGTCACTGATGAAGTTCTCTTGAGAACCAAAGACCCTTCTGAGCTGTTCTGTTTTATGTACTATCTTTGCTAAACCAGATTGCTTTAGGTTTCCTATAGCTTAAAACTGAGATAATCCTGAGATACAGAGACTCCTTAATATATTATATATTAGATCATATTGAAGATCCTTAATTTAGGATCCCTGGTCTGTTAACATTACAGCCTTCCTCTCTAATTATCCAAAGCTTATTCACTGTTCACATTTGTCAGGACAGTGACTGTGTGTGTGTGTGTGTGTACGCAATTTGTGCATGTGTCGTCAACCTAATATTAGGCTATAAGTCACTCAAAACTCAGGGGCTTAAAACAGGAACCATCTATTCTCATTCACCCATATATAGGTCAGCAGAATGGATACACTTGGCTGTGTGCAAGTCGGCAAGTCTCCTTCAAGATGAAGGTAAGTGAGCTAGCCTTGGTTTCTCTGTAAGGGTTATTCAGGTCTGTTGCTTGCATGCTCCCTGTAGGGCCCAGACTAAGGGGTAATAGCTTCCTATTAAAAAAAAGTCTTGTGATACAGAGGCACAAGAGAGCAAGACCAACCACACAAGCAAGAGTCTGCTTATGTACTTGTGTATTTGACTGTAAATGTACCTCAGTGTGTTTTCAGTAGATGATGTAGGATGAGCAGCTCCTTAATCTAGTTAGTTCATTAGAATTCAAAAGAATCAAAATCTTAATTTTTGGATTTTATTCCTAGCCTAGTCACTTATTTTATGGCCTAGAGCACATCATTTCACTTCTTTAGATTTTTTTCTCTCCTCTAAAATGCAATTCGTAAAAGACCTTGTCACAGGTTGCAAAGAGAAAATGAAATGATGCAGGTGGAAGCAAGTAAAGGAGAAGAATACCCCAACTGTTCTATGTAAAAGAATGAGTAACCCTAAATACCAAAAGTATGAAAGAAATTGGACTTGTTGCTATTGGAAAATCAAGATAGAAAGAAATTACATTTTTTTCCTAAAAAAAGAAATAGCTATAGTGAGAGAGTATGAGGAGAAAGGACTAACATTAGTTGTCTATCTTCATAGAGCCAGGCATTCTATTAGACAGGGTGTGTTATCTTGTTTAGTCCTCATATTTTCCAAGACAGAAGAAACAAAACAAAGGAACATTAATTGAGCTATAACACTAACAATATTGTAAACAGTCAATTTTACTTCATAGGTACATGGCTCAGCTGGGAGTCAGTTTGTAAGACAACAGAGGTTCCAGAATTTTCCAGCAGCATTTGTCATTTCTGTGGGTTTGCACTACCCTTGTGCCACTAATCAACTCTGCTCTTCTTAGAAAGTAAGTCAACCTCTCTGGGGTTTCGTTTCGGTAAAAATGTGACAAATTAGATTTATTGTAACATTCCACAATAACCGCAGAATTAAAAGTGACATGTGCTGTTATGTGATACAAAGGTAATTTTTTTATTGTTATGTTAGTCACCATACAGTACATCATTTGTTTTTGATGTAATATTCCAAGATTCGTTGTTTACATATAACATCCAGTGTTCCATACAAAGGTTATTTTTAATCAGATACCCCTCTGATTTCATTTAATCTATCTCTGATAACCAAAACTGAAGCATTAATTTGTGTTTCCCATTTTCCTGACCCTCTAAAAATATCTATATAGTTACAGAAGGAATTCAGTCTTGTCTCTTAAGGAACAAAGATGTCGTGTGAAACACAGGAAATGCGTGAGCTAGAATCTTCTTCAGGCAAACATCATCCTTTCTATATAAAAAAGAGAGGCTGGTGAAAATGAAACATGGACTACCTTCAGACAACGTATTACTGATCCAGGCAAGAATAAAAGGAAAATATATATTATGTCAAGATGTCTCTTTTTTTTACTGCTTTTCCCTAGATTATATAAGTGTAGTCTGTGCATTTTTCTTCCAATATTTTTGAATGAAGGCACAAATCTAAGATGATAAGGTTTTTAAATATTGTTGTAAAACCTGGAGCCACATTAAGTATATCAATTTATTCAAATTTGCTTGTTTACAACAGTGAATATTTTCTGAGCCCTAATAAAAATATTAAAAATAAGATAACATCAAAAATATTTCCACAGTGTAAATCACCTTTAATGAATTGAAGCCCACTTCTCACCTTCTAATTTCCTGAAGGATGCAATATAACTGAGTATTTAAAAATATGCCTTCTGTAGCTAAGCTAGTCAGAACAAGTAATAACTACCACAACAACAACAACAACAACAACAAAAAACCCACTGAAATCTCAGTGGATTGACACATAAAATTTTATTTCTTATTCATGAAAACCCCACATAGTCCAGTGGGATTTTCATGAATGAGAAATAAATCACATTATAAGAACTAAATAATTGGTAGTCATTATGTTTACAATTAAGCTGCCCTCCCCCAAGATAGGAAGAGTATATAATGGTAGAAGACTGGGGGGAACTGGGAAGAATCTCCTTTAAATTGGATAGCCAATGATACTACTCTGTTAAAATAACAGAGTTTAAGCTAAAATCCCAAGAATGGGAATAGAGAAAAAGTCTTCCAGGCCAATGAAGAATATGTGCATAGGCCCTGAGGCAAGAAATTGCTCAGTATCTTGTGTGAACTGGACCAATGGCAGAGTGGCCAAATCTCAGTGAGATACATATAATGGCACAGGATATGATTGGAGACACAGGCAGTACCCAGAGCACAGGAACTGAAGATCAAGAGATTAATAGCTGATTGAAGGTTTCATGGTTAATAAGAATCCTTCTAGACTTGTCATCTTTATACCACATGATGGTCTCTTCTCAAATTTACAGGCAAAAGAGCATTTATTTATATGTGATGTTAGAATTTAGGAATTTTACAAATATATTTTACAATTTTACAATATTATATTTTACAAATATAATCTCCTTGTAATTCCCAAAACAATCTGCTGAGATCACTAAGGCTGATAATAATCCATTGAAGTTCAGGAGAAATGTATATTCAGAGATGTTGGCTCAACTACCCAAGATCACATCGCTAGTAAGTGGTTCAACAAGGGTGTACAATAAGATTCATACTTGCTTTGAGGTGTGTTAGGACAATGAAGTACCCTATGGACCATGTGTCTGCTTATGCCAAATTCTGGAAGGGGTAGCACACGGCATTATTCAGACAGATCTTTGACAATTGCATTTGCAGTGATTTTGAACAGATGAGCTATTTTTTTTTCCTTTCTTCCATCATGGAATGTAAGTCATGACATCCCAACATTTCAACTCAATATTAATGGGAGGTAAAGTGACAGCAAATGCTTCTATTTTCAAGAGCAGATCTGCTAGAAGAATAGAAAGATGTAACCCTGTGAAAGATAGTCTTAAAAAGTAGTAATATCAAAGACAGAAATGGTATAGTGTGTTTGTATTACCATCATACTTTAACAGTTATAATGGATCAGTCTAAAACAATGGAGATGTATGCATTAATCACTGAATCACTTGTTAACTATGAAGTCACCTACTAGTTTCACTTAAAAGAAAGAGCATTTAGAGTAAATTGTGACTAATATCTCATCTGGCCTATTTGAACTACCTAACAACAATATATGTAATATTCTCTGTGTGTGTGTGTGTGTACACATTTATCTTGAGAATAAATATATCTATTTCTATATTTGCCATATATATAGTTGAATATATATATGTGTATATATATATGTGTGTGTATTATATATATATTTCTCTTTGCCAATGCTTTAATAGAAACTTTTAAGCCTATCTAGATCTGTGATACATAATTTATTTTTATTTGGGAGATAGAAACTTTATTTTTTTTATTTCTTTTCAGTGTAACAGAATTCATAGTTTTTGCACCACACCCAGTGCTCCATGTAATACGTGCCCTCCATAATACCCTCCACCTGGCTCCCCCAACCTCCCACCCCCCGCCCCTTCAAAACCCCTCAGGTTGTTTTTCAGAGTCCATAGTCTCTCATGGTTCATCTCCCCCTCCAATTTCCCTCAACTCCCTTCTCCTCTCCATCTCTCCATGTCCTCTATCTTATTTGTTATGTTCCACAAATAAGTGAAACCATATGATAATTGACTCTCTCTGCTTGACTTATTTCACTCAGCATAATCTCTTCCAGTCCTGTCCATGTTGCTACAAAAGTTGGGTATTCATCCTTTCTGATGGAGGCATAATACTCCATAGTGTATATGGCCCACATCTTCCTTATCCATTCATCCGTTGAAGGGCATCTTGGTTCTTTCCACAGTTTGGCGACCATGGCCATTACTGCTATAAACATTGGGGTGCGGATGGCCCTTCTTTTTACCACATCTCTATCATTGGGGTAAATACCCAGTAGCGCAATTGCAGGGTCATAGGGAAGCTCTGTTTTTAATTTCTTGAGGAATCTCCACACTGTCTCCAAAGCAGCTGCACCAACTTGCATTCCCACCAACAGTGTAAGAGGGTTCCCCTTTCTCCACATCCTCTCCAACACACGTTGTTTCCTGTCTTGTTAATTTTGGCCATTCTAACTGGTGTAAGGTGGAATCTCAATGAGGTTTTAATTTGAATCTCCCTGATGGCTAGTGATGATGAACATTTTTTCATGTGTCTGATAGCCATTTGTATGTCTTCGTTGGAGAATTGTCTGTTCATATCTTCTGCCCATTTTTTGATATGATTATCTGTTTTGTGTGTGTTGAGTTTGAGAAGTTCTTTATAGATCCTGGATATCAACCTTTTGTCTGTATTGTCATTTGCAAATATCTTCTCCCATTCCGTGGGTTGCCTCTTTGTTTTGTTGACTGTTTCCTTTGCTGTACAGAAGCTTTTGATCTTGATGAAGTCCCAAAAGTTCATTTTCGCTTTTGTTTCCTTTGCCTTTGGAGACATATCTTGAAAGAAGTTGCTGTGGCTGATAACGAAGAGGTTACTGGTTACTTTATTTTTTAAAAAATTTTCACTATACAGCCTACTTGGGTGGCTTAGTCGGTTAAACATCTGTCTTCACCTCAGGTCATAATCCTAGAGTCCTAGGATTGAACCCCACAAGGGACTCCCTGTTCAGCAGGGAGCCTGCTTCTCCCTCTCCCTCTGCACCACCCCCCATGCTCTCTCTATCTCATATAGATAAATAAAATCTTTTTAAAAATTATCACCATGCAAATTTTGATAAAAATTAAATTAGTTGTACAGATGCTAAAAACTCAAAAAATGATGTAAAATTTTGGTTTAATTAATTAAGAAGATTCTACATACACATTAGACATACAAAAAAGAAAAAGTAGAATTGGGAGTTACATGAGGATAAAGATGCTATTTTATTAAGTTCCATATTTGTAAAGAACAGTATGTCTGATACATTCAAAGAGCTAATAACTAATTAGTGAGATAATTATTGACATATAAAAACCAAAATTATGGTATTTTGGCATGAAATTATCAGCTGCAGATACTACTCAAGATGGTGTTGCAGGCTACTTGATGCCTAGTCAACAGTGATTTTTTTTTTTATTTTACATTCCATAAATATTTGCAGACAAAAGTTCTAAGGTTTGCCATCAGGTGACAAACTGAAAGACACATGAGCTTCTGATTCGTCAGACCCAAAACCAGGCTTTACAATTTCTGGAATCTTGACCTTGAACACATTACTAAACTTGTAAAACTCAATTTTACCATCTGTAAAATTAGATTAACACATCTATGCCCTGTAATTGTGTCAGACACTTATCAGGCGCTAGAAATACATCTCACCCATGCGGGACTTAAATTCTAAGATTTAGTATTAAAACATTGGTAAAGAGTATTACAAAATGCCTTGCTTGCCAAGGAAGCTCAGAACTGGCCATTTTGTCTCCTATTACTGCCACATAAGCCATGCCTTGAGTTATACTTGGTTATTCTAGGACTTTCTGGAATTAACAAACTGGGCATAATTTACATTGCCAATATACAAGAGGTCTCATATATGAGCAGCTTTGAGTTAAAGTGTTAGAGGCACAAATGGATATACATCCCCCTCACTAGGAACATGAAGGACATTGTTAGAAAACAAGACATTGCAATATCTTAGTATAGCCAATAGTCTTTGTCATCTAACAGAACTTTTCTTTTAAGGGCAAAAGTAATGATCTCTACAGGAGCAGAGTTTACCTAAGATCAATCATAGTTTGGAACTTCTGTCTCACCTACAAAATCAGCGGAAGATTTAATCCTACCAGTAAAACTGTAAACAACAGAGGGCAGCAATGTGCAACAGGGTGAGCACAGAAGGCCAGCTGCAATTACACTCGTAAAGTCTGGCCCCTGTAGCATTGACCCAAGAGGAAAGGACACAGTCAAGTTTGTGACCTGAAATGGATTTTTTAAATGAAAGTTGACAATAGCTGGCAAAATGCATTTAGTGTTATGCCAAACCCCAAACTTTTGAGATCCTTTGATATGTTTGACAAACCCAAAACACTAGTAAGGTCACCAGTCCTTTCTTCCCCCATGATGGTGGTATTTCTTGGAAAATTCCCATTCCAGTAATAAACAGTTATGGTACTGTTGATATCCACCATCTGGAAAATACAGTGCAGCTGTAGCCCTGCTTTTGTAGGGCTGGCTGCCCCCCTTCTAGCTTAGAAATTTGTGTTCATGTTGAAGGGAAAAGCCTGTCAGAACCAAGTTAAATGATAGTGCTGGATATTATCAAATTATAGAGTATGCATGTCTCCACACACATGCACTTATCCACTCACAGTTCACTTGTTTACTTATCCATTTAGTCATTCTCTTCTTTGCACTCATCTAATTAGCAAATGTTATTCAACATCTTCTATCATCTGCCACCATTCTAGATATTAGAGACAGAAAGGATATCTAGTCTAAACAAACCCTCCTCTCTTGAAACTAAAAACTCTAGGTAAGAGAAAACAAAAATAAATAAACCAATAAAATATTTAAGATCAGTTTAAATGTTTAGGAACCTAACAGAGAAATAAAAATCAAACAAATTGGGGCAGCCAGTAGTAGCTAAAGGTGGTATTTTGATAAGTGGTTGGGAATGTCCCTTTAAGGAGAGGATTTTTAAGATGAGCTCTAATGAGTAAAAAAGAACCACCCAAACAATGGGTCAGGAAAAGAACATTTAGTTAAAAAGAAGTTGAAGAGCGCCTGGGTGGCTCAGTGGGTTAACCCACTGCCTTCGGCTCAGGTCATAATCTCAGGGTCCTGGGATTTAGCCCTGCATAGGGCTCTCTGCTCAGCAGGGAGCCTGCTTTCCCCTCTCTCTGCCTACTTGTGATCTCTCTCTCTCTCTGTGTCAAATAAATAAATAAAATCTTTTAAAACAATTTTTAAATAAGTTGATTATTCAGAGGCCTTAAGATGAAAGAGAACCTGGACTATTTGGGCAAGGGGGAGAATATCCGTGTATTTGGAACATGAATGACAACAGAACAGTGTCACTAGATAAGATGGCAGTCACTCTAGGGGTTAAGTTGTTCAGGATACTGTAGGACATGATAAGACATTTGGGTTTCATTCCAAGTGCATGGCTGGATATAAGCTGTAGAATAGCATGATAAGATTTTCATTTTCAAAATATCAGTTGAGCTGCTGTGTAGAAAGTGGGTTAATGAGAGGACAACTCAAAACAAGGAAACCAGGCAGAAAGTTCCTTTAAGAGTCCAGAGAAGAAATTATGTTGATCTGAGCCATATTGTTGTTGATATAAGTGTTGATCAAAGTGAATTATAGAAGTCATACGTAAAACATTTATAGAATGACTTACATTGGCATCCTAATTGATAAAGGCTTGGAATTCATCTTTTCTAATCCTTAACATCTATGTGGAAATGAAAGCCCAGAGAGTTTCTGTCATGCCCAAGATCACAAAGCTAGTTCATGGCAGAGCTATGGCTCTGCTACTCTGGTCCCCAGTTTAGACTTAATATCAGGTGAGTAGTTTCAAATAAGAAAATTGTTCTGCCATCACTAATCTTGCTGACATATGTTGACATCCAGGCATAGAATCTAGATCATTGTAATTTAATTAATATAAATATTATGAGGGTAATGATAATGATAACAGCACACTTTTGATTTCTGGCTATCATATGCCAGATTTTGCGCTAACCTTTATGTGGATGACCCACATAATCCTATGAGAAAGATACTAACAGTATATCCATTTTACACAGTAGATAACAAAGACAGAGATTTAGTATTGGCCTGAGTTTACAGTTTGTAGTTATAGTACCCACATATATTTCATTCCAAAGAATACATTCTTTTCCAACAGTGACAGTATTTATTATTATTTATCCTCATTGTATTAAAAAACAGTATTTTTTATATGGAAGGAGGTTAAAAATTACCTAAAATCTCACAACCCTGAAATAATCCCTTAAGTACTGATAGCTTCCTTTTGGGTTTTTCTTTATGTATTTACATGCATATAAATAGTTTTAAATAAATTAATTATATCACATTTTTTGATCTTATGTTATGGATGGCTTATGTTTAATCAGTCATTTTGTATTGTTCTGCTTTATTACCTTACCTTATTTGTCTGAGATTAAACCAAAATTTGGAACTGGTTTCTGTCCTTTCTTACCTTTCTCATGTTAACTTAACATGAAAATATTTCTCTCTCTCTTACACACACATATACACATACAAACTGTTATTTCTCAAGGCCCATAGGTAGACTGTGTTGTCAATGTCTGCAGTCCCAGATCCAAGGATAGCTGAGGGACAGCTGTCACTTAAGTTGGACAGAAGGCCTTGGGTATCAACACATATGCCTGTGGACACCCTTGTAATACAGACTGAAGCCAGAGCTGGGACAATGGTGAATGAGCCTATAAAGTCATAGAAGTCCAAGTTTATACCTACAGCCAGCTTATTATAAAGCTATTTTTTTCAAGGTAGGAGGAAAAGAAATTCTGTTCAAACTTTTAAAATATGACATAATTTTTAAATGTTTATACTGCCAATTTCACTCTTGTCCTCCTCTTACTCCTAAAATACAAAGAGCAGGGGCGCCTGGGTGGCTCAGTGGGTTAAAGCTTCTGCCTTCGGCTCAGGTCATGATCCCAGGGTCCTGGGATCGAGCCCCACATCAGGCTCTCTGCTCAGCAGGGAGCCTGCTTCCTCCTCTCTCTCTGCCTGCCTCTCTGTCTACTTGTGATCTCTGTCTCAGATAAATAAATAAAATCTTTAAAAAAATAAAAATTAAAATAAAATAAAACATAAAGAGCAAATTGGTCATGTGATCTTTGGGATTCTGTAAACGCTGAATGTAAAAGATGAAGCAGTATTATGTGTTCTTCTTAAGCTGGGATACACTCTTATTAGTATTTTATAATCCTAGGAATTAACATAGTGCTTGACTCATAGAAGATCTAAAATATATGTTGAATTATTCAAATAACAATACTATAGTTCATAAATTCTTAAAAGGTATCATTTTAATATATTTTCCAATCTACATTTCCTGACAGTAGTTAAACTTGGGCTTGTCCTTTTAAAGAGTAATATGTTTCCAGGTTATGCCAAGATAAGTAATCCACTCATGGGAAAAGGTAATAAGCAAATCATCTTTTGAACTTCCTTACTATAGTCTTGGTAATATGTACATTTTCAGATTTGTACAATTTGCAATGGTAGCACTAAAAACATAAGTAAACTTGAAGTCTAAATTCAATCCATAGACTTAAAAGACAAAAAAAATCAGCTAAAAGTAAAAACATTTTACCTTTTTCCCTAATTATATTTCAGGATAATAAAAATAAAAAACAGTTACTAGTGCGAAAGCTGGATTTAAATGTCACCTGTTCCTCATGTAGAGTATTGGCCTACAAAGTTAAGACATACGAGGAGAAAATGGCATATATTTTAGATGGAATATCCAAAAGAAAGTGGATTTGTAGTTTGAGAGGGGTTCAATAGAGTACAATGGAAGACTTCCAATTGGGTTTTTCTTTCAAAACAAATTATTCTATTCCCTGACTCTAGGTATGCATATATTATTGCATGAATGAATTGAATCCTTTGCTCTTTACCACTTTTCCAAATTTCTTTGCTGTGATTAACGGTCATGGACTATGTCAGATTTCAAGTCCATTCATGATGCTAAGCTAGGCCAGTGCTGAATGCTATTACCAACACTGGTGTTAAAATAAATCTAGAGTCATTTGTTTTAAATGACTTCTCGTGGATCACTTAACTCAACTGTTGACAAATATAGTAGAGCTAATGTACAGCCCCTGAAGCTTCTCCCTGCACAATTATCTAAAAGACCTTGGTATCAATCTTCTTTATTGTGTCACTTTGTCAAGTAAAGAGTAGTCAAAGGGTCTGAGAAATTCTCTCTCTCTCCCAACAAATAGAAAAGCAGCTCAAAACTTCTAAAGCTGTTACTCACACAGATTTGGGGCATCTGTGTCCCCTCAAATTACAGAATGAGTCCACCAAAAGGTAACAAGTGATGGCTGAGAAGAGTAATGGTACCAGAACAAATGGCTTAGAGCTTGGAGAGATCGCATTTCGCAGGAAGCTTTTGTGCATCGTGTCTTTGCGGACACAATGGACCCATTAGGGGAAAGCAATTTTATCATTCTCTATCTTTCTCTATTTCTCTTATCAAATATCAAAACAAGGCTGAAATACATCATGGAAAACTCTGTGAAAATTATGCTACAATGCATCTAGAACAGCATTACGGGGAGAGCTTCTTAAAAATACAATATCTAGAACCACTCTTGATGATTTTGAGGCAGTCAGTTTTGAGTGGGGTCCAGGGATCCATATCTTTAAGAAACAACCAGGAGGATTTCTGTGCCCCCAGCATGAGGGCAGTCTCTTGAAAGCCCACTGGTCCTGATGACCTAGTAAATAACCCATGGAAAAGTACAGAGACGTACTGCTCACACGGTTTAGCTTCATTGCCCATAATAGTAATTCAATACTTTAAGTTTGAATTGGTCATTTGCTCAAACTGCTCAAGTTGTGAAAAATCTGTAAAACCTAGCATGTTTGAAAATTGCAACATCAATTGCAGTTTCTATATTTTAAACTTTAAATCACTTTAAGAGTTCACCCTCAAACACCTTCTGATTCAAGCTTCATTAGGATTTTTCTCTTATGCCCTGGCTACTGTGATGAGCTTTATTTTCCCATGTCTGAATTAGTTTCTTAAGAGGCTGAATATCATTATAAAATGAGAAAATATGAATAAATGGAGAAGGAAAAATTCTTTTTCTCGTCTTCTCAATGCACAGCAATATGCTTTCAGTATGCATGAGAGCCTAATGAATAAATTAAAAGACAATTTCTAAATTGTGTATTGATTTTTATACAACATGAAGTAAGACTATGTATCTGAGATCATCGTAACAGGCATAAATCTGAAAACTAAAAGGGAAAATAAGACAAAATAACATTTAAAAACATAGCAGAGCACCTTATAATAATATATATGAGTGTCAGTTCCCTATGGAACCTGAGAACATTAACTATCCTGTTATTAAACCTATTTTTAAATAATTATTCACAGAGTAAGCACAAAGTCCCTAAGAGCTTTCGTCATTTCTCTAACATAAGCAGCCATCTAATTTAAAAAATGGATATTCTGCATAAGCGTTGCCTAGGTGATGGATCACTGAGTTCTACACCTGAAACTAATACTATACTATGTTAACTAACTGGAATTTAAATTAAAAAACTGGAAACAAACAAAAAGAATATTCTGGGAATATACAATTCATGCTGGAGTATGTTGTATTTAAAGAAACACATTAAATTGTCATTGATGATAGTTATAAAGTTCATAGCAGTTTTTCTATTTAGTTTTCTGTTTGGCATCTTGCCCCAGGCAAAGACATCCATGGGGAAAGCCATACTTATAACCCCAAAATTACTATGTACAGTGAGTAGGGCCGTATAGGAAGATAACTTGATTGCCATGGAGTTTCTGTCTAATACAAACTGAGAGCAAAAAGATACATGACTGTTTAGTAGGAAATACAAGTTACATTATAAATATAATTATCCACATGCTTTGCATTTTTAAAAAAGATTAATATTAGATTATTTGAAATCAGCCCTAGTCCTCAGTCATCAGGCACCCAAGCTGCACACTGGCCATGGGTGCTAGAATTGGTTAGGTTTCCACTCCCACTGGCCACTGTTTTCCTCTTCTGGTTGTTGACTTCTTTGAATATATCCTCCTCACTATTTATAAGCATCGACATAGGAATGTGACATATGGGAAATTATCTGCCTTTCTCACCTTGCTGCTTCTGATGGCATCTAAGGCATCTAAGAATGACTTTCTTTTAAACTCACAGAATGCACATTTTCCAAGACTAGAAATACTGTTGTATAGTAAAGTGCAGGAGTTAATTTTTCAGTGAAAACTGTAAACTCAGCTTTTTTCAGGGCAACAAACAATATATAATAGCAAGAATAGGAAAATAAAGGAGGCTTTCAAAGTGCTGAAGCAGTCGATTGGATCACTTAGAAAATGAAGGTCCTTCTAGCCAGTCTTGAATATCTGAGTGCACTCCGTCATTACCCAGAGAAGGAAACAGGTTGGGAGCAATTCCGGGGCTTTAAGGATATCATAGTCTAAAGCAGAATTAGGTCTGTGTTATAATCCATGAAAATAATCGGTACTCCATAATATATATACATAATGGATGCATAGATGGAAAAAGACCCTTTCGAGAGGGATCTTTGGTTCTCAACCTTTTTTCCCCTCATGTGACATGTTTCAGAGATAGATACTATTCACCTGTGAGACCTAAATTCACTACTTTTCACTCTAATGTGGTATCTTGATAAACATCATGATATATAAAATTCTCAAGAACCTTAACTATAATTCTACCTCATTTCTTCCTCTACCCATAATTGTGAATTTATAACCTGTTTGACAACTGTTATACTACTTAATGCTACTGAAATGATGAACTAACTCAAAGTTATGTGCCTAAGGAGTTGGCTTGTATGAAATTGGAGTAATACACTGTCACCAAAAATACTTTATTAAGACTTCATTAAATAGTTCATTTTCACTTCTGATTTTTTTTCTAAACCTTAAATCCAGAATCACCTACTCTGAGGATTTCTTTAAGGAGCATAATTCATGCAATAGTAGGGAATGTATGAGTCTGTAACATTTCCTTAGGTCTAGAGTCAGTTGGCATGGCTTTGGGGCTGCTAGCTTTGGGACATAGCAAACCCTGATTTCTAATGAATAGAATAGAGCTAATTCTATTCTAATGAATAAAATAGTGCTACCAATAATAGCTTGCTGTACACCACAGAATTTGTTAACCTGTGGTTTAAAGTTTATTGTAATTAGGAGGAGAACTGATTATTTTGTAATAATTACAAAATATTCAGAAATATATTTCTAGAGAAAATAAGAAAATGCCCAGAAATATCTTTAAATTAAAATTTAAAAATTGGTTGTTGATATAATTAAACTTACTGAACCTAACTTAAGAAATATCTATAGTTTCACTGGCCTTTCAAGTTGCCTTTGGTTAACTTTAAAGCTTAATAACTGGAAAACTGTTCTAAAACAATTGGTTTCATTTAACTGATATAAAAAGGTAAAAATTCACAGATAACAAAGTGATTTCACATGTAAATAAAATTACATGTGTCACGGATGTGTGTATACCTTGTACACCTGTATATAATTGATATATATATTTTAAAATATTTAAATAATATAGAATTCAACAATACATAGGGAAAAAGTCAATGTGCTGTTTCAATCCCATTTAACAGTGAACATTGCTCAGAAATAGATAAAGAACAAGTCAATGTCCTGTTTCAAACCTGTTTAACAGTGAACATTGCTTATTGATATCATTTTTTAGAAATAAGAACAAATAATGAGAACTTTCTTAACATGCAGACTTATAGCTTAGAGTGGTTCTGAAGAACTTTAGTTATTAAGCAATCAATCTGTATTGCCAGACAGGTTTTTGCCTCATCCAAGATCCATAGCTAAAAAAGAAAAAATAGGCATATCTCCATTCATATGTTCATGAAGCACTTGTTCATTGTTAATTCCCTTAGATTTGGCATCAGACAAATCCATAAGTAAAATTTGCAGAAGTGTGATGATAATATTTCCCACCTATGGCACTATTATATCTTATTTATTGTTCTCCTTGAAAGCAAGGTCAATCGTAATTATTGCAATGCTTTTACTTTGAGGCTTGTTTCTTCGCTGATGTTAAAGGGTATATGAGCTCCTTGCTGTAAGATTGCACAGTGTAAAGATTATATAAACAAATTCAAATCACTATGGAAATCTAGTTTATTCCATAACACATCAGTCCACGGTTCTACATATCCATAATCCTCAAAATGTGGAACCTGTGACTTCATTAAGCATGAGGGAATTTGGCATTCTTCTTTTTAGGCTCAGAAATAAATACCGCCCACACTCTCTTATGGCCCATCTTAGATTATCTTCCTCATCTGAATTTATACAAGGGCAAGGAGAGTTTTACTCAAAACTGGTGGAGCAAGTGAAAAATCTCTCAAAGTAATTCCGAGATTTAGTGTCCACTGAGAAAATGTTTCTCTATTGGGACAAAAAGCTAAGAGATGCGCAACAGAAAATGTATGAATGCCATTCTTTGGCTCTATCTCCCTGCCAAACAGCTAGCTAGCTAGCTAGAAATACACTTTGCATAAATATATGTTAATACCTGCCAATTAATTTTCAAAATGAAGTACAGCCATACTGTGGAGAACTTCTTCCAAATAAACATCTCTCTGGTAGAAAGCCTTTTAGGATTTAATAACCAATGTTCCAGAACATTCCTATAGCTTAACAAAATGTTACTTAGCTAATGTTTGTAAAAGAACATTTTGTATTTACATCCCCCAAATTTAATACAATATTTATCACAAAATGATTATGGTAAACCGTCAAGTTATATTCTAAACATCACTGGTCATAAGACATAATTTATTCGGATATTTTGAAAAGGTCATTAAGTGCCAAAGAAGTATATGTGCCTCTCGGATGTTAGTGAGTCTGAGACATTATAGTTTCATAATCAGTGAGAACAATTCTCAGTCAACCGGTGTTCATCCTAAGTATATTTTCATGGGGCCTTTATTACATAATCCTTGTTTTTACTTAGTGTTTTATGGGTCCCTACAAATTTGAGAAGGTGATAAAGAAAATTGTGGAGATGGAAATAAAGACAGAAAAAAACATATTATTTGGTGATCAGAAAGTAATATTTTAAGAATTTTGGATCTTAGAAAAAGGATTTGCTATTATATACAAGTATTGGTTTCTTGTGTTTTAGCTACATTTTAGAATGCTGATTAAGGTTTGGGTTGATAAAATGCATTATGCTTTTTTTTCCCCACTTGAAATAAAGAGAAATGGTCTTCCTGTCAGAGTCTTTGCCCAGAATGGTCTGGTTTCTAGGAAGAAGCTTACTGACAAGAATTTAGAAATGCCTGTCATGTAAACAAAGATTACCACAAAATAATGTAAAATTTGTGTAGTGTTTCCTTCAAACTACTATTTATTAAAAATTTCAAAATTTATTTAAAAGAAAATTTCAGTCAAGTTTGAAATGTTCATATCATGTTTTATACTGTAATGAAATGATCATGAGTAATCTAACGAGCATATACTATATATATAGCATATAGTCACTATACTAGTGACTGAAGAAAATTAATTTAGAATTTGAATAACAATCACAATTAATTCCCATTTCACATCCATAATCCGGCCTTTTAGATTTAAAAACTATACTAATATTTTATGAAAAAAAAACTTTAGTATACATCTGAAAGGAATCTACTCAAAGTCCCCCGTTCCCCCAGCCAAGCTTACAGACAAAATGCACAAGTGTCTGCACTTGGCCCTAACCTTTTTGTTTTTCTAGGTTACTCCATTCTTTTCTAGGTCCTCCATTCTTGGAAAGTAGACCCCAAGTGCAAAACATATTCTTCTGTAGCTTGACCACAACCCACATCCTAGACACGCCAGATAGAGTTTCTTTAAAAATCTGCCACCTTCTGCTCTACCTGGCCAAAAGTGCACCACCTTCCCCCTAACCCCATCCTGCCATGGGTGGAACTGCAACCTTCACACATCCTTAAAAGGCCCAGCCTGACAGAAACTCAGGGTGACATCTCTTTTCATGTCTAGCCTCTCTCCTCCTTTGGAAAATGAACACACTGTCTTCCTTGTTGCTCTACTCTTTGTGCAGTTCTTTGCTGCCCACATCACCGGGAACCCTAACAACATCTATTTATCTTTTATCTACTGTATTAGAGATAATTTATGTAGCACTTCACATAATATTTTCAGTGATACTATATTCAGCCAATATCTGCATTATGTCAAATGAGCAATGAAATAATAGATTGCATAGGTCAAAATCTTAACACCACAACTATTTTGCTTCCTAGCAGCAAGTTGCATTAAGCAAGTTGCATTATTTCTCAATTTAATATGGTTGAGTTAATAATAGTACCTACTCCGTGGGATCATTTTGGCTGAATGTGTAAAACAGTTTATACAATAAAGGTTAGTTATTATTGCATACGGCTGGCTATTCAGGTAAATAATGTATTTGGGCTCTGATTTTTTAAACCTAATTTTCCTTGCATGTGCAATGCAGATGAAAATATAACCTACCTTACAGCATTGTGAGGATTAAGTACACAAATCGACGTTAGGTTTTCACATAAAATCTGGATCAGAGTTAATCCTTAATAAATGTGAGATTTTATTTTTATTAACATCATTGTGAAAATTCAACGCACTAGAGTTTTTATGGTCTTATAGATTGAAAAGACCTTTTTACAGCCATTTGCACTCAGAAGGAACCCATGATGTCTTTTGCTATGTGAGACCAAACCATGCCCACAGTCAGATTCTGACATGGAAATGTCACACGGAATGTCCCTTGAGTGACACACTGCCTTAACTCACAGAGATGGGGAAATGCTATTAAAGACAGACAAGACCACTTAAAATGAACCAACCAACAAAAAACAAACAAAATAAAACTGATAGGGAGCCACATAGTCAAATTTTAAAAACACAACCAATATCATTAGTTGTTAATCTTGTCGAATTCACTGCTTAAATGTATTTGCCTCCCAACACTAAGTGTTCTGCTTGGCCTCCAGAAAATCATATTCTTATTTATCCTAAGTGCTTCATTTTGATCTAAGATGTGAATATATCCCCAAGTTATATTTTCAAAGAGGATATCACAGGGAGTCATTTATTTTACTTTTGATAAAGAGATTAATTGTGAAACTCACTTTTTCTATCAGTATCCAGGGACAATCATTTTCCTGAGGTATTAGTGACAGGTGCAAGTTGACAACTACAGAATTATAACCAAGTTCCTACCTGCTATAGGCATCAAATAAATATTATACCTAATATAGACATCAAATAAAATTTTATGATATGAAAGCCCAGCAGCAGATTATATCAGCTTTGTAGTAAATATAGTTTATAATGTACTTTGAGTTGTAAATATCTGTCATTATTACTTTTATGCTGTACTTACTCTTCAGTTTAGAAAGCAGACCATATTGTGAGGAAGCTATTATGATAGATAAAAAAAAAGAATATATCAATCCCAACTCTGCTCTTAGTCTGTGTGACTCTGAATATAACATGTTTCTCTGTGTTTCTTCATTCTATAGACAGCTTTCTCTTTTATAGAATTAAGACATCTGGATAGATAAATAGTGAAGTCCTTTCAAACTTTTAGCATTTTACTATTTGCTGAAGCTGGGCACCAGAGAATACTCAACATGATTCCACGTTAATGGGTAAGTATTGGGAAAAAACTATGTGCCAAAAACTATAATAAAAGCTAGGGATACAAACATGTAGAATGGGTAGCAGAAAAAGTATAAACAATACTGTGAACTCTGATAGACTGATCAAGACCATCCCCTGGGCCATGTATAACTCTCTAGTACTATTTGGTTGGAGAGGGATTAATATATGTTGAAAGAGTGACTGGATGAATGAATGAATGAAATTATTTCCAGTGTATTGATATGACTGAAAATGTCCATAAATCGCCATTTCCAAGGAAACAGCTTTAAGAGAAATTATGAGAAGTGGAGCAACTACGGAATAAAACTTTGGACCTGACTTCAGGGCAACTGTGAAAGAAACATACAAAGTCTCTGTAAAAAAGAGCTGCTGTTGGGAAAGTTAGATAATGTTTTCAGCCATACCCCATGCCTTCTGAGGGCATCATCCTTAGCTGCTCATTCCTTATGTTGTACAGAAATATATCATTTATCTTATTTTTGAGGAAACAAAGATTTAAGCCACTTATTAAATGTCTCAGTATTTGTATGATATCCTTTAACAGTAAGTTTAAATTTGCTACAAAAAAGATTTTTGGTTTTTTTTTCCGTCACCATTCTCCACTATTACATACCCATGAGACATTGTGATAGAGAAGTGATACCTTATATAGATCTTTTAGGACCTGGATTTAAATCCTGGGAAATATACTTGATGAAACCATTGATGAGAGTTCTGGATTATATATAAAAGGTGCTCAAAAATTGTTAAACACAAAATCTCCTAGATTGAGGTTTTTAAAAAAAAGGAAGTGAAGATGGTCAACACTACATAGAATAGTTTTTCTCTACTCCATATTCTAAACAGTTAAAGGCTCAGGGAAGGAAAAAAAAAGATCTGCTCCTGATCTTTCCTTTTTAAAAATGTCTATGCTAAATGCACCCCGATGTTTATAGCAGCATTATCAAGAACAGCCAAAATATTAAATGAGCCCACATGTCCTCAGACTGATAAGTGGATAAAGAAGAGGTGATGTGTGTGTGTGTGTGTGTGTATACACACACACACACACATATATATACTCATATACACACATACATACATATAATGGAATATTACTCAGCCATCAAAAGAATGAAATCTTGCCATTTGCCATGACATGGATGGACTAGAGAGTATTATACTAAGTGAAATAAGTCATTCAGAGAAAGACAAATGCCATATGATTTCACTCATATGCGGAATTCAAGAAACAAAATAGATGAACATAGAGGGAAAAAACAGAGAGAGGCAAATGTAAAATAGACTCTTAACTATAGAGAACAAACAGGGCTGCTGGAGGGGAGATGGCCAAGCAGATGGGCTAATGGGTGATGGGAACAAAGGAAGACGCTTCTGATGAACACTGGGTGTTAGATGTAAGTAACGAATCACTAAACTTTACTTCTGAAATTAATATTACAATGTATGTTAACAAACTAGAATTTAAATAAAAACTTGAAAAAAAACAAGAAAGAATTAACCTGAGTTATGTGGAAAATATGCCCACCAACAGAGTACACCTTAGGTATATCAGTAACAATCCACAAAATGCACAAAGAGGGTTTATTAAGTCTCTTGAAATCTTCAGAATGGCCTTGCTAATTTTATCCTCAGGAATGAAAATAATGAGATTTTTCAATTTCTGTCTATCATGGATGCTTGAAAAAGTCAACTTCTAATATTGACAAGATTATCTCCTTAGTTGGTGCAGATTTTGATATGTAAGAATCCTGAACCCAAGTAATTTGTGTTGCTTTCCCTGTGTGAATCTGGCCCTAAACTATGACTTTAATGTGAGAGCAGAAGTTGTTATTTTCTGAGGCTGAGTAGGACAGATTTCTTATCTATAGTACAGGTCAATACTGCCACCTGAGCTCTGGGACTGTCCTGTGATGCATCATGAATGCTGTCAGAGAACACATGATGGCCAGGCCCCAGAGTCTTAAGTAATGATTTGTGCTTGATTTAGCAGGTCAAATACAGTCTGCGTGCTTGAGGCTCTTCCTAGGACACAAGGACGTTTTAAAAGACTTCTAAATCTCATAGAAATTTAGAGCCCAGAGGGCACAAGGCATCATATACTCAACTCTTTTTTTTTAAAGATAATATTTTATTTATTTGAGACAGAAAGAGAACATGAGTGGGGTGAGAGGGGAAGAGGGAGGGGAAGAGCGAGAAGAAGACTTTCCAATGAGCACGGAACCCAATGTGTGGCTTGATGCCAGAACCCTGGGATCATGACCTGAGCTGAAGGCCAATACTTAACCAACTAAGCCAACTAAGGAGTCCCATATTCAACTATTTTATTATGAACAAAACAAATTTGAAGCTAAGAAAAGTATGGTATTAGATCAAGGTCACATGACTCACTAGTGGGAGAAGCCTTGAGTAGAGCCTTAATTCCCGACTCCCCATTTCAAGATGCATTGCAATTTTAAAAAGAAGGTGATGTTTATGGGAGTTGGTGGAACATATGAGTCTGATGGTTGGTATTATGGAGGGCACATATTGCATGGAACACTGGGTGTGGTGCATAAACAGTGAATGCCGGAACACTGTAAAGAAATTAAATAAATAAAAGAAAATAAAATGGAAAAAAGCATAGTTCGTAGACAGAGGATCCATAAAATAAAATAATCATAAACTCTATTTAACTTCTAACTCATTCTCTTCCATTTTCAAGGTTCTTTCTAGTGCACTCAGCGACCAACTTAAATCCATTCTTGCTTAAAGTAGATTTCAAATACTAAGGAAAACTGTGCCAGTGGATCATGGGACATTCTCTGTACTTCCTGTCATGGCTGTTAAAGGAATAAATTCACTAGTAAAAGGTAATAAGTATTGAAGGGAAAACACTCAAAAACTATACTTTGATGTATCTTAGTTCATCCTGGCTGCTATAATGAACATTTATTTCTCACATTTCTGGAGACAGAAAAGTCTAAGATCTAGGTACCTGCAGAATTGCTGTCTGGTGAGAGCCCACTTCCTGGCTAATAGATGATTTTCTTCTTCCTGTATGGTCACACAGTGGAAGGGGCAAGGGAGCTCTGTTGGTGTCTTTATAAGGGTGCTAATCCCATTCATGAGGACTCCACCTGTCAAAGAGGTCATGAGGACTCATGACCTCCACCGGTCAAAGACCCTACTTTCAGATACCATCACAACTCTGAGTTAAGAATTGAACATATCCATTTTAGGGGAATATATTCAGTACATACCAAGGTGCAAATTCATGGTTATATTAGAAGTTATGGGAAAAGGATGAAGAGATACAGAAAACAAATCTCTTTTTGACAGAATCAGTGTCTTTATAAGATGTCTACCATTGGCAGCCAGAAGATCTGGGGCAACTCTGTATTTGAAATGAAATAAAATAAAATAATGAAAGAAAAGTTAAATAGAACCACTAAAATCTTCTATTAAAAAAGGGCATTAGAATGGCTCTTGCCTTCATATTTAGACTTACTTCTCAATACCTCATATCCCTCACATGCTCCACTCCTCTCACACTGAACTTGAGTTCCTCAAAAATACTCATTCCTGGGGGTCTCAGAACATGTAATTCCCTCTTGTCCATTCTTTCCTGCTCCACAACCTTCTTTATCTAACTTCTACTCATCTTTTAGGATGCTGCTTAGATTTTGTCCAAGCATGGTGATCACAGAATATGTCAATAAAAGCAAGACAATTTGAAGAAAGACAGATGTGTTGCTAATAATGATATAATAAGATGTTTAACCCAGAACTATCCCAGGCAAACTCAAAGGGAGGGTGCCACTAATAACATTCTGCCTAACACTATAGCTTATTTGTAAGTACTGTAATTATCTGAGTTCTGCTTGCTATATTCTTCTCAATGGAAAAAAACTTTACAAATTATTTTTATTTTTTTAAAAGATTTTATTTTAAAAAATAATCTCTATATCTAATCCAGGACTTCAACAGACAACCCTGATATAAGAGTTGCATGTTCCACTTACTGAGCCAGGCAGACCCCTATTTCTTTTTTTAAGTAGGCTCCGGGCCCAATGTGGGGATTGAACTCATGACCCTGAGATAAAGAGTCACATGTTCTACTGACAGAGCCAGGCAGGTACCCTGAATTAGCTTATTTTCAACTGTCCATCATTTTAGACTGGTTCTATACAAGTGCGTTCAATGTGAGAATTTTTATAAACTTTTACAAAGCTTTTCACTTGTAGAGAAAAAAATGTAGCTTACATTCATTTTGATTATACATTCTTCACAGTTTAGGAATTATTAAACAAGGACTATGTAAGCCTTGTGTATAAGAACTCATATTACTACTAAATCTCATTGAAAACTAAAATGTAAGATAATTGTATCTTCTTCTGAAATTGTTCTCCATTATCAATCCTTAATATTAGATACTTGAACATAAAAAATAATTTAATCTAAAAATGGATTACATTCTACCGAAAATTTAAAAATAGCTCTTTAGTGTTCTTAGCTGAAGAAAACTATGCTTGGCAGGTGACATAAAGGAGACTGAACAGTGATTTCTTTGTCCAACAAACATGCATTATGTGCCAACAAGTTTAATTCCTCATGAGATAATGAAGGTCACATCTCCCTTATCTTTTAGCACATCTATTAATTTTTAAATAATGTGTTATGACTTTCCTGGCAATTATGACATCTGAAAATTTCAGTTTTCATTTTCCCATTGGAGATGACATTTTATCTTGAAAATAGGAACAAGAAACAAAGAACTAGTATAATAAATAAAAGGAAAATATTTCCATCTCATCCACTGGCAAATATATGTTTGTATAATAAAATACACTTCATAGAATATTAAAACAGTCTGGTCATAGAAGACAGTATATCTGGTTGCTTTAATCACTGAACCCTTAACTGATGGATAGAATTTCATTGAGTCGACTGAAAAGCAGATTATTTTACATTATGGGTGGTTATTCCACACTAAATCATGACAATGACCTACAATAATAGCAATAATAACAATATGAAAATATTTGTAGTCTTTATTTGTTGAATGCTTACTATAAATTCTATTTGCCTTAATTTTAAAATTCCCTATATATAGGGACATTTTATAATATTGTCCAATTTTCCAGATGAAGAGACTAAGGTAGATAAGTATTAAATAATTTTGCCAAAGGTTTGGACTCTCTGCTCAGTGGGGAGCTTGCTCCCCCCCCCACCTGCCTCTCTGCCTACTTGTTATCTTTCTCTCTGTCAAATAAACAAACAAAATCTTTAATTTTTTTTTGCCAAAGGTTTACCTAGCTGGTAAGTAAATATTAGTATACTAAAATAATAATAGTTACAACAATTAAACAAATTATTGGTTATGATTCATATAATGTCTTCTAAGAGCTAATAATAACTAATATATACTTACAAAAACATCTTTTAGTGTAAACAGCATAGTACCATTGGTCCTGAGAAGGACACTGAGATTTAGAGAAAGTAAATAACAACTTTATAAGTGTATAATAATAGTAACAATAGTAACAATTAGAACCATGACAATCATGACAAGTTTAAATAATTAGTGTGGGCCAGACTCTGTTTTAAATACTTTTCAAAAATGTAGTCACAATTCTATGAGGTAGTGTTATTCTTGTTACAATAACAAGAAACAAAGTATAGACTAGGATATCTAAATCCAAGTTTCATGATACTAATTATTATGCTAGAAGACCTCACTCATAAGAGGCAAACATTTTGTTCAAAGGAGGAAGTAATAATAGTAAAAAAAAATCAGGTTTCCAGTTAAATTCACAGATCTATTTTATTTAAGTTTTAAAATAATATAACACCTGTCACAAATTATACAAAATTGAAATTAGTTCAAATGGCTATTAGTATTATTTAGCTACCTCTTCACACTGACAATCCATCTGAAGAGCATTATCCTAGGAAAGCATACTGTTATACCTAAGCACTTTTTCATGGAGTCTATTCACACACATAGCTGTTCCTCAAAACTCCTTGTTAGTTCCACCTAACTAGACATTTTCCCAAAGAAGACATATAAATGCCAACAGACACATGAAAAGATGCTCAACATCACTGACCAGGGAAATGAAAATCAAAGCCAAATGAGATATCACCTCCGCCTGTCAGAATGGCTAAAATCAACAACATAAAAACAGCAAGTGTTGATGAGGATGTGGAGAAAAAGGAATCCTCTTACACTGTTGGTGGGAATACAAACTATACAGACAGTCTGGAAAACATTATGGAGTTTTCTCAAAAAATTAAAAATGTAAGTACCATACAATTCAATAATTCCACTACTAGATATTTACCTAGTCACCCAAAGAAAATGAAAATACTAGTTCAAAAAGATATATGCATCCCTATGTTTACAGGAGCATTATTTATAACAGAGAAGGTATGGAAGCAACCCAAGTGTCCACTGATAGATGAAGAGATAAAGATGTCTCACACACACACATATGCACACACACATATATATATAATGGAATATTACATAGCCATAAAAATGGATTTTTGCCTTTTGCAACAGCATGGATGGACCTATAAGGTACATGCTAAGTGAAATAAGTCAAAGATAAATACTATATTATTTCACTTATATGTGGAATCTAAAAAACAAAACAAATAAATAAACAAAAAGACCCATAAACACAGAAGCCAAACTGATGGTTGCCAGAGGGGAAGGTTTGGGGGGGGGGGAATGGGCAAAGTTGGTGAAAGAGAGTGGGAGATACAGGCTTCTAGTGAATAAGTTAGGGGATAAGGGTACAACAAAGGGAATATAGTCAATGTTATGGTGACAAATAGTAGTTACACTTGTGATGAGCACAGCATGACATATAAACTTTTCAAATCACTATGTAACATGGTGTGTTAACTATACTTCAAACAAAACAACAACAATAAACACACTCCTTGTCAGTCCCTGAAGGAAAGCTCAAATACAGATTCATCTATTTGTCAATTAATGCATGTGGTCCTTAGTACATAACAAAAGTACTTAGATTAAACTGGTTTAGGAGATCTTTGTTCCCATGAATTCTGGGAAAGCTGTATTTATGGCCTTTTTTAATAGTGACCTACTAAAAAAGTTTGAATGCTCAGGTGGCTCCAAATGGCCACTAAACCATCCCAGAGGGAGCTGACAGCAACATAAAAGAGAGAGGGAGAGAGAGAGGAAAAAAAAAGAAAATCCCCAGAGAAAATTCTTCATTGAGTAGGTGGATTAGGATTACTTACTACTACTTAATGAATGAAAAATTCAAACATTTTCTCAAATGAAAGAAATAAATATTTTGTCTTTTGGCTTCCCTCTTCTTATCAGTATACCAATAATGTTAGCATCTGGGTGGCTCAGTCAGTTGAGATTGACTCTTGGTTTCAGCTCAGGTCATGATCTCAGGGTCACTGGATGGAACCTTGTGTCAATCTCCAAACTCAGTGTGCAGTCTGCTTTGGATTCTCTATTTCCTTCTCCTTCTGCCCCTCTACCCCCCTCATTTGCATGCACAGGCATGCACCTTCTCTCTCTAAAATGAATAAATAAAAATCTCAAACAATAATGTCAGTCTGATTCCTCTATTATTCAGATTATCATTGCATATTATCAAAGCTCCTTAAAAAATGTATAAATATCTTTTGAACCTATACCATTTACTGATTTCAGAAATGTTTACTGAATATTCAATGGATGGCCAATATTGTTGGATATAGTCAAATATAATAACCCTTATCAACTCTCAGTTTGTTAAGTTTTGTAGAGGATTCCAAAACAACTAATAATAACATAATATAGAATATTATTTTTCAAGAGGAAGAGACAAACTGGAAAATAAGCAAATGAAAGAGTTCAGCTAATGGGAAGAGGTGGATTAGGCAAGATTTCGTGTGTGTATTTCATATTCCTTATTGTTCTCCTTCCAGACCGCAAACCTGTTGAGGACAAACTCCAAGATGGAATGGCCATTTTATCTTTCAGCAAGGCTCCATACAAAGTTTTACTCACAATAAAAAATATACATGTCTGCTAAAGAACTGCATAAACTAGACAGTAAATATGATTTGCAGGCAACTACCATAGCTTCACTAGAAACAGAATCTTCTAACATATATTACATGCTCTTCAACACAGCTATATGCACATAGAAAGAAAACTGTTCCATAATTAGAACAATGTTCGTTACTGGCCCCTCAAGAATATGATGACCAAAACTGATATATGCTTAATCTGTGTCTATCTTCCAGATGGGGGCAAATTAAATAATAGTGTTTGTTATAACTCTTCACACACCGTGTGGTTTTTAAAATCACATATAAGGCTTCCATTGACTTTTAAAAAATCAATCATGTTTCATATCAGGTAGCAAATACCAAATGAAATTGGCAAATATAAAAATGTATCAGCAACTTCGAAAGTTGAAAAAATAAAACAATATTTGATATTTGCAAAGAATTTTATTTGATCCCGCTACCATTGTAGTAGAGCATTATGGTCTTTGAAACCTCACTATGATAAATGTAATAAAATAAAAAGTAAATTGAAAAGACAAAAATGCATTAAAATAACCCCAATACATACATGCAAGAATATCTTTTTCCCCCCTACTGGCTTATACTTTTATTTCTATTTTATTTTTATTATGTTCAGTTAAATTTAAATCATGATTTAAATAATTTCTAAGGAAAATGGTGAGACAATATCTGCATACATTAAAATAAGATATAATGAACATCACAGGAAATATTAAAAGTTAGCATATCATGCCGTAAAATGTCTTAGAGATATACACACACAATGTGAATAGAAAGAGGAAGATTTTTTTTTGAAAGAGGAAGATTTTATATATGTGCAGGTATATGTGTATCTTTGTATGTGTGAATAAGTGCAATGGGAGAAGACAAAAGACAAATAATAGCCATTTTCCATGTAATGTTTACTTTTATATGGAAGACATGTGGTGAACTTCATAAAGTGCCATTAGGAAAACACAGTACCGTAAGGCTTGAGCTATTGCTTTCTCAATAAATGACTTAAATAATTTAGGAGATGTGGAAACAACGTCATGGCCTGTTTCTCAGTCTTTGTGGCTTATTTGGTATCTTAAAAATTATCCTATGCCTTAAACTTTATATTATCCCTATTAGGGGACAGGTAACTCCCAAAGGCACAAAGAAGAAAGAAAAAATTCTTATTCGATGCAATCACTGTCAATTATGTTAGGAGTAAAAGTGGGAAACAAAAAGTCGCAGAGTAAATAAGGAGTAATCAGGTTGGGTCTACAAATCTTGACTGCGGATGAGAGCATTTTTAATTATTCTCCTTCAAAAGAGAAGACGTCTTTACTACCTGAGGTGCATGAAATGATTCATAAAAAGTGATGTCACCAGCCAAAGTGTGAAAATGCACTGTGCATAAATCCAGCTCATGCTTTACGTAGGTTATTCTGGTTTCAGTGATGAGAAATGAATGTAGGAGCAAGAGTAGAAACAGACCAGTTAAGAAGTTTTTGCAGTCATATTAGTAAGAGGTGGTGGTTGGGTTAGACACCAGCAGTGATGAGGACTACTCCAATACTTGAAGGTAGAACTAAGAAAATGACCTGACCGGATATGAACTAGGTGGAGTAGTTTGATGAATGAAGAGAAATCAAGTGTTTGGTTGTGGATATTATTTTGATGGATCCAATTTGATAGGAGTTGGAATTTGGGAGAGATACCTGGGCTATATATTTACACTAACTTGAAGAGAAGAAAGCACTAAAATTAAGATTTGGGTGGAGAGTGATCTCAAGAGAGGACAATGGTATGCAACAGGATATGGTAGACATTTCCAAATTTATTTTCTCTCATTTCAGGCCACATATCTAGATTACACTTTCTGGCTTCCCAAGTGACATATCACTAGATTCGGCAGGAGTACCACCATTGCACCGGGGGCTAATTAATGTCTCATGTATGATCTTTCCTATTCCTTCACTCTCTGCCAACTTGATAACAGACATGCACAATGACTTTGGATATTCTATGTTAATGAAGCTTGTAGAAGACAAGCTAGTCTTGCTAGTGTTCCCTGTGTCCAGTTTTGCTTCTCCATTCACATAGAAGTCTATTTCCAAAACCCCCTTTTTCCAGTTGTATCCAATGAGTTTAAAGTACAAATATACTTTTTATTTCTAGACTGAAAAAATTAATTGCTAGTGGTCCACTTTCCTCTGCTGCAATAACTAACAGGGATCAATGAAATGGTATAGCTACAAGATGGTGGAAGCTTCTTCAGCCACCATGGAGATAGCTTTCCCTAGAGAGTTCCTCAGACTTACAATGGACTTCACCTGAAAAATGAACTTTTGCTATATAACATAGCTGAGATTTTTGAGGTTGTTCTTTACTATGGCATAGTCTACACCATCTCAAATAAAACAATAATGGCACTATAAGATAGAAGAGTCACTGCAGTACACTCCAAAAGAAAAAATTCTACTGTTTCAACTATAAATTAAATTGTGCTTCCTAATTCTAGATTTCTCCTAATTCTGGAGTTGCAAATAGAATGGGAAAAAAACATATTCTTTTTTTTTTAAGATTTTATTTATTTATTTATTTGACAGACAGAGATCACAAGTAGGCAGTGGGGGGGTAGAGCAGGCTCCCTGCTGAGCAGAGACCCCCAATGCAGGGCTAGATCCCGGGACCCCGAGATCATGACCTGAGTCGAAGGCAGAGGCTTAACCCACTGAGCTACCCAGGTGCCCCAATTCTTTAAAACTGTATAAATTATGAGAATAAGAGAAATATTTTGATAGGATCTAATTTTGGTTTGAAAACTTAAGCTTAAATTTAGGTGAATCAGCCAAATATTGAATTCTGGCACAACCATTAACAAACCCATGTTTTCATCCACTAAGTATTATGTTTATCAAAAGTTAGAATGAAAATTAAATGAGATCAGTCATACATTAATGCACTTTGCACAGTTCCTGAGATATAGACAGGTAAGTATTATCCAATAATACCTAATTTATCTTAATAATACCTACTTAAGAATTGTTCTTAATCTTTCAGTGATAAAAATGTATTCACATGGGTACAGAACATTTCAGAAGTAGATTACACATAGAGCTTTTTCTGAGTTCTTTTTCTAGTATTATTTAGTTTAATTCCATGAGCCAGATTACTTACATAGCTATTAATGTCAATTAAAAGTTGGTTAGCATTGGTTCAGAGAGTATATTCTAGCAACACTAGAGATATAGTTTCATTCAGTTCACATGGAATACATTAGTCAGAGTGAAGATTTATAGAATAAAATTAAATATGAAATTCCTTATAATTCTATTCAAAATCAGAGGACTCTCACAGATGACCTCTTCAGCATATCATTTCACGTTTTGTGATTATATGAGATTGAAGAAATCGTAGGCATAAACTAATTCTACATCCTTGTTTTTAAACATGAATCAGAAAGATTAAGCAAATTACCCTCAACTTTTTTTGTAGATGATAATCTCAAGATTGGACCAAAATTCAAGTGTTTACTCCACTTTGCTATGATTTCTAGTGTACACTTATCTCCTCATTAGCTATTTGGTAGGTTAAGAAGTATAGTCTTGTTTCCTTTGAAGTCATAGAGTTAAACAATATTTATTAGACCATAGGCTCTTATTTAGTTCTCAAAAATTAGTATCTATCATAATGTTTAGAAAAAATGTAAATTAAATATTGGCTGAAAGAGATAGGCAGCTTCTATAGGACAGACATGGTACATGACATGGAACATACTTTAGGGTATTCTTATGAAATTTACACTTCTACATGTAGCTGCTCTACCAAAGCCTGGCAAGGGAATGCATTTTTTTTTTTTTTACAAATAATAACTGAGTACTAAGTAGTAGCTGATAATACCCACCACCAGGCTCACCCAACCTCCCAACCACCTCCCCTCCAAAACTCTGTTTCTCAGAGTCCACAGTCTTTCATGGTTCATCTCCCCCTCCAATTTCCCCCTGGGTGTGGTGCATAAACAATGAATTCTGGAACACTGAAAAGAAATTTTTAAAAAAATAAATAAAAATTAAAAATAAGAAAAAGTAGTAGCTGATATATGTTAAAGGCTTCAATATGGGGCCAACAGATAAAATCTTCCATATTTTCAACAAAATAAGTACTGGCACATAATGGTTGCTTAATAGTACTTAAAGAAAGGCACATGAAGTAATCTGTTTCAATACAGCATCAATGAAAGTGTTACCTTACAACTCAACAAGTTATTCATTTAATATTCATCTTAGCTTGGAGAAAAGGAGGAATTATTGGCTTATATAATTGAAAAGTACTTACTGTTAGATGGAAGTGCTCAAAGGAGGCTACCAGACTCTGTCTTTCCACTCCTTATTCTATTTTCCTCTGTGATGGTTTCACTCTCATGCAGATTCTCCCCCACATGGAACCCAAAAAGCTGTAAGAAGCTCTAGACCCATACCTTACCAGCTCAGCAATACCCCGATCCCAAAGGGAGCCTCTCATACTAGAAGAGAAGATGGATTCTGACCAGACCAAGCAACATATATACACTATGTCAAGTTAGCTATTACAATAGGAGTTGTTAGTGAGGTTCTGTAGTGACAAATATATTCAAGCAGTGTCATAGGCACCTACGAGTGCTTAATTTTTCTTCTTTGCCTGGTAGTCATTAAGTGCCAATGGTTGGGAAACTCTTTGTGTATCAAATAAAAGTCAGTTCCTAATATGTTCCAGGAGTTTTCTCGGTATTAAAGTAATAAGATGAAAAAACACAACAGGTGTTATGAAAAAGAGAGATAGGCCTGAAAATACATAATTATAGCACCATGACATCATTCTTACATAAAGACTGTTTGGAGCTTAGGATAAAGTATACACCTGCCTAGGGAGACAAGGAAGGTTTTCCAGGTGAAGTATCTGGGAATCATTAAGAAGACATTGTGGGGGCACCTGGGTGGCTCAGTGGGTTAAAGCCTCTGCCTTCGGCTCAGGTCATGATCTCAGGGTCCTGGGATCGGCCCCGCATCAGGCTCTCTGCTCCGCAGGGAGTCTGCTTTCTCTTCTCTCTCTCTGCCTGCCTCTCTGCCTACTTGTGATCTCTGTCAAATAAATAAATAAAATATTTTTAAAAAAAGAAGAAGAAGACATTGTGACAGTGAACAAAAAGAAATGTTTCCAACAGCTTCTTCTTATAATAGTATTTTATGTTCTAGCAGCCACAGTGGATTCCTTACTGCTGTGGAGACTTGCATAATGGTTGTTCTAGTCTTGTTTTTGGCAGGTCTGAGATAAGGCAGAAATGTGTTACTATTAAAATCAAGGAGAATGTGGTCTTGGATTATCCTTGAAAATGAAATTGAAGAATCTCTATTTTTTCTTTTGTAGAATGGAGAGTTTGGTGCACATATGTATTACATGGTAATAATCAGGATTGACAAGCATCAACGTTTATGTATGCTCTTCTGTCCTTAAGATTCAGCCCCTGAAAGAGTTTTATTAAAATCCAACCTTATTACTTATTCTAGTCTCTTATCTTCAGGCCATGATAACAATCCCAACTTCATGTATTTTACTCAAAAGTCAATGATTATTTATAACTAAAAAGACCTGAATCTTATCAGCACTGCTAAAATATTTCCTTATACTAAGTTACTTTTTTTCCCATGTCATAACATTTCTGATTGCATTTTATGATTAGTGGCCTGTATCAGTCTATTGGCAATATTTTTGGTTGTTTTTCTTTTCATAGAGGTGGATAAAATAGTAGAGTATCTTAAATCAACAGTATTTTAGATTCGCTAAATTATGGTATATGTACCAGGATAGCTGAAAGCTATACTTGGAGGTTCTATTCTCAGTAAGACTGTCGCATCCACACTCCCAACACTTATGAGCTGATTGTTCCTGGACAAGTTATTTACCTTCTCTCTGCTTCGTGTTCAATAAAATGGGTGCAAAAATAGTACTAGTTTCAAAAGGTTATTATGAGATAAAAATGAGTTAATCCTTGTAAAACCCTTTAACATAGAAAACATTTTCAGTTGATATTCACTGTTAAAATAGTCCCGGTTTGTAATACATCCTGCAAATATCAACACCTACCTTTTAAATATTTTCTTTCTATTGCTTCACAGTCATAAATGGCATAAAATGTATGCCCCCAGGGTCCAGAGAGTCAAAATAACTTGAGTCTGGAGTTTGAATTGCAAAATGGTCCCACTGAACTGTATAATATGCAGCTACCAGCCACATGAGGATGTTTACACCTAAATTAATTAAAAGTAAATAAAATTAAAAACTTAGTTCCTGTGTCACACTAGCCACATTTTGAGGTCTCAATAGCCACATGTGTGTAATGGCTCCCATATGACACAGCACATTTCCATCATCACAGAAATTTTATTGAATGCAGCTAGTCTATACTCTCCTAGGCTGGTTTTCAAAATAGTTCTCTTTTTAGTGTCTACTATAAGTTTAACAATAATGTGATATCTTTACACTTAGGAGATACCAAATCACCAAAATTTTTAAAAACTTGCAGTTTTTAGGAAAGGCTATTATTTTGTGATATTCAGATTTCTGAATTTATTTTTCCTTTTCATTCTAGATATCAACAATTGATACTCATAATAAACCTGGCTAGGCTAGATTCACCATCGGTGTCTTCAATGTAGAATAAAGATGGTCTGGTCAAGATGGGCTGAGAATATTGGCGTTGGCCATGAGGCTCTGTGTTGTGATAAAACATGTTTCACTTTGCATTTGTGTCCAAATGGAATAGGAATAGTTTGTAAACAATGCCCTCATTTATTTTAAAGAAACTTGGGATGATATTTTCTTTAATTATTTCAAACAGTACCTATTAGGACTGTATTGAGAGGAAAAGCCTTCTAATCAGTCGTAGGTGGGTATGCCAACAAGTGTATGATACAGTTCTTGAACTCAAATGACTTGGTCTACATGGGTTATAAAAAGAACACAATGGAAAACTATGAAAGTCAGGATATTATACTTTTAAATGAGATGAAAGAGACACAAGGGAGGTTCAAATGAGGAGAATATATCAGAACTTTTTCAATGTGATCTTTAAACTTTCTTAAAAAATATATTTGGTGTATTTTACTCTCTGGTTTCTTCTTTTCCTGACCATCCCTGATATGCCTCTTCAAGTCACAAACCAATGAAAATATCACATCATACTATCAGCATTTTCCATAGAAGCCCAATTGATATAGAAGATATGACTCAGCAGCTTTGTCTCTTCCAGAGCAGAGTGATTTATCCTTACAAATACAGATTTTCTTCTCTCTGCTGGATTAAAAAGGCCTCTCCCTTTGAGGAAGGCCCAATGGTACCCAAATCCACCCATGTCTAGAGAAGTAAGCTCAATTTAAAGATGTGATTTTTCCAGGTTAGCCTTATAAGTCGCAAAACTGATATTCAGGGTCACATGTGATTGATAATTCTTTTTCCAAATGATTTAAAATTTAAGAGAAGAGAAGGTGATTTGACAGTCCTTCTCAAGACCCGCCATCCCAATGATTCAATGCCCCATCTTTTTGGCCAAGAATTCCATTTTGGGAGATGTTACAAAGAGATGTTGCTTTGAGAAGCTATTCTTTCCCTCCATGAAGAGGGAATCACCAGGTTCTCTCTTATATTTGTTTTGTTTTTCCAAAAGTCAGTTACATCATTCCAAATTCAAAACTATATTGTAATTCTTCCTCAACACCCCAAGTAATAGACTGGAGAAATGTAAAATCTTTGGCGTGGAAATGATAGAATCAACATTAAAAGAGCATTTGCCAACAATGGAGTTTTCTGTCTTACTTAATAGTGACTCTCCTTTAAATTTATTCTTCAAAGTTGCTAAATATCTTGCCTGTTCCCTGCACCCTGTCCAGTAACTATATTTTATCCATAGATTTTTGTCTATTAATGACTGTGTCTGATACTTGATATCAACAGCAGCCTGTCATTTGGTTCTGCAAGAGTCATGCCATCTGCCCTCTTATGAGTAGAGAGGTCTACTTTGCCAATAATACCACACTCCTTCTGGACTAACTGTTAAATCCCCATACTCTTCTCATCTGTAGCCCTGTATAAGCAGCCTTCAAAGAGCCAAACCCTGCCTAACAGGACCCAAATTCTGCCAATACTTTCATGTCATGCCTTCCAACTTGTATAATAAAATCTCCCAACTTATTTTTCATGGGACAATGAGCTTATAGTTCAAGAATGAATCTCACGTAATACCCAGATTCTGAAGTCACTGTACCTTACTTCTAATTCCAATTCTACCACTAACTAGATCTATGACTTTAGACATTAAGACTGATCTCTTGGCAGCTCAGTTTTTTAACCTATAAACGGTAACAAAAACGTCATCTACCACATATTATTCTGAAGATTAGCTGATGCGTTGCATCTTATATGTTGTGGAATATGGCATATATTCAATGAATATTTTTTCTTAATATCAAACTTTTCTTGGGTTTTTATTTTCATAGCTAAAGCATCTTAAATGACTAAAATTCAGTCTTTATTTTATGTTAACTACATACAAGTTAAGAATAAGATAACAAATATCTGTTTGCACATCACCCAGATTTTTTTTTTAAGAATTTATTTATTTGACAGAGAGAGAGAGATCACAAGTAGGCAGAGAGACAGGCAGAGAGGGGGAAGCAGGCTCCCCGCTGAGCAGAGAGCCCAATGCAGGGCTTGATCCCAGGACCCTGGGATCATGACCCAAGCCGAAGGCAGAGGCTTTAACCCACTGAGCCACCCAGGTGCCCCAGAATTTTAAAAATATTACTGTATCATATTCACTTCAAATATTTTTGGAAGGAAATAAACCACACTCTAGTTAAAAATTTTAGTGTTCTCCTACTAATCTCATTTCCCTTATGTCCCAGAGGCAATTATTATCAAATAGTCAGTATGTATCTTTACAGTTATGGTGAGTGTTTTTCAGCACAAACATACATAGAAATAACATACTATTTCTGTATTTTTATCATTAATATAAATGTTATCCTAAGCATCATTGTTAAAGTTACTTTTTTCACTCAAAATTGCTACTTGAGATCTACTTATACTTGACACATTTTTTATATTTCATTCATTTTAACTTTATGTATTATTTCTTCATTCAAATATACTATAGTTTATCTATAACCCTACTGAATAGTTTATAATTTTTTTACTTTGCAAAATAAAATGCAACAATAAACATACTTAGCCACATTTCATTGTAAAAACATACAAGAAGTTCTTAAGGACACATAAACAGTTAAACTACTTTTCCATATGGTCCATATATTTTCAACTTTACTAGATTGCCCAATTACTGTCAAAATGAATGATCAATTTACTCTTTTATCTCAAGTGAATGAGAAGTCACCTTTATGCTAGCCAAATTTGGTATCTTCAAGCATTTTAATTTATGCCTATCAAATAGAAAACATAGTATCTCTTGGTTATATAAATTTATATTTCCCTGATTATTAGTATTTTGAGTATCTGTCACATGTTTAATAGACACATTTCCTCTTATATTAACTACCTGTTATAATTTCTTGTATAGGATATTTTCCTCTTTTCTCATTTAGTACTAATGCCATTTTTATAATATACTAAGTCTTCATATATGTGTGAGTTTCATTCCAAGGTCATATTCTTATCCATTAATATCTTTACCCCTGAAACAATATGGTAATATTTTAATTACACTTATAATAAATCAGTATATTGCAAGACTGGTTTTTCTCCTCATTTTTATTAATTATAATAGTTTGATTATGCTTGAACATTTATTCTTCAGCATTTATTTGAGGATTATCTAGTCTACTCTCACTAAAAATCCTATTACAATTTTCATTGGAATTACTCTGATCATGTAGATTAACTTAGAGAGAAACTTTAAAAATTATTTTTGTAAAATATACAGTGTACAGATGAACAAAATTTTTACAAAAATATAGTGAGTTCTGATGTAGTTCTTCAATTTCTACTTTTCAGGAGCACCCTAACCAGAGTTTCTAAGCAAGTGAGTTAGTTGTGTTTGTCCCACACTGAGCTTGTCCATGCAGTTTACACTGTGTGCCTCCTTCATGTTTCAAAGGTGAGATTATATTTTTATTAATGGAACTGTTCAAACACTAGCCTTAAATATTGAATCTGTTTTCACCTTTTTCCTTCCTCAGTCAACCCACCATTCCTCCATTGTGATAGATTGTTTGCAAAGGTGTTTGCAAGAATTTCTGATTCTTAGATGCATGCTTCTTTGCAGTGTGATTTTGCCACCACACACACACACACACACACACACTGGAATCTATTTCTCCACTCCAAATCTAGGCTGGCTTTATTATACTTGCTTTGACCAGAAGTGATACAATTCTTCCCAGACTAGAAGAGACCTTGGTGCTTCCACTTCCATTCTCTTAGAATGTAGTATATACTGTGTGAGGGAACCCAAGATAGTCTATTGAAGGATGAAACCATGTGAGCTGAGATGAGCCATTCCTGCTGATCTCCCTAATCAAGGTTCTAGTCAAGCTTCAGATGCTGTTCTCTTCTTGGTGCTCTTGTAATCATGTATACATAATCACTGGGTTATTCATTTCTGAGGTGTTTCACAAAAATGCAACACTATATTTTGCACCTTTTTACTACATCTTTTACTACATCTTGTTTTTGATGCTCCCAGATAAGTACAGATTGTAGAAATCCTTCCCAATTGTCTTATAGACCTAATTCATTCTTTTAGTAATTGTTGCATAAAATTTCATTATATGGATTGCTGCCATCTTTACAAACATTCTCTTGCTAATAGAGATTCACCATTGTCAGTTATTACTATTATCCCATGAATATTCTAATTCATCTGCTGTTACATTCATTTCAAAAAGATGGATTCTGGGGCACCTGGGTGGCTCAGTGGGTTAAAGCCTCTGCCTTCGGCTCAGGTCATGATCCCAGGGTCCTGGGATCGAGCCCCGCATCGGGCTCTCTGCTCAGCAGGGAGTCTGCTTCCTCCTCTCTCTCTCTCTCCCTCTCTGCCTACTTGTGATCTGTCAAATAAATAAATAAAATCTTTAAAAAAAAAAAAAAAGATGGATTCTAATAGCAGGTTAGCAACAAATTCATACAAGCCAAGGCTCATTTCTCAAATCTCTTTTTCCTTTAAGACTTCTTTACTCTGAAGTCCATTTTAGTTTATTATACTGTTGGTTTGATAATATCTTCAGATTAGATATTGAATGACATATCCTCTGACTTTTTACAAAATCTTTTTTTTTCCTCCATGATAGGTGAGTAATGTCTTGCCTGTCAATGGGATTTAGTGTTGTATTGCTTTTACCTAACTGGTCTGTAGATGTAATTCCATTGTTTCCCACCTCGCTGTGTTATAGTTAAGAAGTTGACTCAGCAATAGCCTCTTCCTTTGACAGTAACATGCTCATTATATCTGAAGGTAGTGAAAGTTGGTTGGGGTTTTTTTTCCTGTTTTATCCTTCCAATATAGGATGTATTTCTGCATTTATTTTTGTCTTCTTTATTTTTTCCCCAGCTATGTTTTTATTTTTCAGTGTAGTTCTCTTGTACATATTTTCTTAGATTTAGTCTTAAATATTTTATAACTTTTGTCATTATTTGAAGTGGATTTTTTAAAATTTCATTTCCCAAATATCAATACAATGGATGTTTGTCTACCAACCTTGTACTTTTTGGCCTTGTACCAATCTTTGTACTATAAGTAGATAAGTTATATTTACTTATTAATTCCAGTAGCCAGTGATTTCACTGGGATTTTCTTTCTAAACTAATAGGGTATATGCCAATAGGGAAAGTTTTTAATTCTTCCTTGCCTATCTTATGAATTTTATTTTATTTGCCTAAGGACATCCAGTAGAATGCTGAACAGTAATGGTGGTAGCCTTGTTCCCAGTCTTAGGGGGAAAGAGCTCAGTCTTTCAGTATTAAAAGTAATGTCAGGGGTGCCTGGGTGGCTCAGTGGGTTGGGACTTCTGCCTTTGGCTCGGGTCATGATCCCAGGGTTCTGGCATGGAGCCCCGCATCGGGCTCTCTGCTCAGCGGGGAGCCTGCTTCCTCCTCTCTCTCTGCCTGCCTCTCTGCCTGCTTGTGATCTCTGTCTGTCAAATAAATAAAATCTTAAAAAAAAAAAAAGTAATGTTAGCCATAGGTTTTACAAAGGTACTTGTCATCAGATTAATGAGCTTCTCTGTTTTGTTTGCTAAATAATTTTTAATGATAAATGATGTTGACTTTTGTCAGGAGCTTTTTTCTGCCTTAAGTAAAGTATTATAACTTCTTACATTTTAATTATCATAATATGGCAAATTATACTGATTTTCAACCTGGCATTACTGAGATAATTCCTACTTTAATATGGTGTTTTATTGTTAGATAAACATTATTTATTGTTATCTATTGTTAGATATCATTATCTAGATAATGTTAGATATCACTATCTAGATAATGTTAGATAACATTATCTATTGTTAGATAAACATTATTTCCTAATGTTCTTTGAGTCTATGTTCATGAAGGATTAATGTTTTTTAAATATCTATTTTTGTAACTTTGTCAGAATCTAGTACTAGGATTATGCTGGCTTCATGAATGATTTGTGCAGTGTTTTTCCTGTCTTCTGAAAAATTAATAAAAATATGGCATTAATTATTCCTTGATATTTGAGTAAACACTTGTGTGATGTTATCTGAAGTTTTTTTGATAAAAAGTCCAATTTGTTTAATAGATATGAGGTTATTTAAGTTTTGTTTCTTTTTTTCATTCTTTTATTTTAGTGATTTAGAACTTTCTTTTTCTGCAATATAACTATTTAAAGCTATATGTTTCCCTGTAAGCACTGCTTTAGCTTCATCCCACAATTTTTTTATATACTTTGTTTTCATTGTCATTCAGTTCAAAATATTTCCTTGTTTTCTTTGGGTGATGACTTTGTCATAATACAGTCTTTTATTTCCAGAAATCTTGTTGCTATTAGAATCTAATTAAATTCCATTGTGGTCAGAGAACACAGGTTATATAATTTTGATTGTTTTATATTTGTGGAGACATGTTTGATGGCCCAGCAAATGGTCTATGTTGGTGAATATTCCGTGTGCAACAAAAAAATTTTTCTGAAGTTAGTTTATGTAATGTTTCATAAATGTTAATTAGATTAAGGTTAATTAAGATTAATGGTGTTCAGACTATCTTTGGGTTATATTTAGGGGAGAGAGAGAAAATGCTTTAGGGATTACAATATATAAAATAGCATGCTTATATTTTATATTATACCAACTCATATAAAATGTATAAGCCTTGCAATCTATCCTTAGGTTACAATTTTCAGGTGTATGGCTCATACATATACTGAAAATCATAACTGACAATAATATACTTTTTTGTTTAAACAGTCATACATATCATAACAGATTAAGAGGACAATTACCTTTTCTGATGATCTTCATTCATTTCCAAGGATCCAAGTGTCTACCTAGTATAATGTTTTAGTATTTAGCATTTCTTATAATACAGGTTCACTGGTGACAAGTTTTCTTAGTTTTCTTGAATTGAAACTGTAAGAAACAGAATTTTAGTAAATTTCAATCTGCATTTCTAGTATTATGAATGAAGTTGAAGAAATATAAATAAAGTTGAACATATTTTCATGTTTTATGCCAGGTACTGCTATCACCTTTCATTGTTTTTTGTTGTTGTTGTCTGTTTTGTCCTTCAGGTTTTCCTCAGTATGATAAAATCAGTTTCACTCAGCATGATAAAATCCTATATGAATTTAAGAATAATTTGTTCTGGAAAATTTCTAGAAAAAAAAGATTGATAATGGGACACCTGGGTGGCTCAGTTGGTTAAACATTTGCCTTTGACTCAGGTCATGATCCCAGGGTCCTGGAATCAAGTCCCACATCAGGCTCCTTGCTTGGCAGGGAGCCTGCTTTTCCTTCTGCCTGCTGCTCTTCCTGCTTGTACTTTCTCTGACAAATAAATAAAATCTTTTTTTTTTTAAGTTGGTAAAATTAATGTTATCACATTACATGTATAAATTAACTGAGGAGAATATATGGATTTATGATATTTTGTCATTCTATCTAAAACAAGAGATATCTAGGGGCACCTGGATGGCTCAGTCATTAAACATCTGCCTTTGGCTCAGGTCATGATCCCAGCATCCTGGGATCGAGCCCCACATCCAGCTTCCTGCTTAGTGGGAAACCTGCTTCTCCCTCTCCCAATTCCCCTGCTTGTGTTCCCTCTCTCACTGTGTCTCTGTGCAGATAAATAAATAAAATCATTAAAAAATTTAAAAAGGATATCTAAATATTTGTTCAAATACATTTGTGTCTTTTAATTGTTTCAATATTTTTGTATAAAATGGTATTTCATTTTTTTCTTAAACATTCCTTAATATTATATCTTTTATATTTCTATTGTGAATAACATTTTGTCTTTATATCTTCTATCTGGCTATTGTTTACAAATATGAAGCTTATTGCTTGCTTCTAACATTTATGATGAAATAATTTTGGACTTAAGTAAGCATTTCAGAAATTTTTCAAAAAATTATTTTATAGATGGTAAATTTCTGTTCTGTGTCACTCTTGGGTTCTTTCTTCTTTCATAGAACCCCCTTTAATATTTCTTGTAGTGCCCTCTTGGTGGTCACATGCTCTTTTAAACCTTGCCCGTCTTGGAAGCTCTTTATCTCTCCATCCATTTTGAATGTCAACCTTTCTGGATAAAGTATTCTTGTCTGCATATTCTTTATTTATAGCTCTTCTTGTCTTTAGCATGAGGATATATATTCAAAATATTGTATCCAAAAGTTACTTGGATTCATTCTCTTACATTTCACTCAGTATGATTACATAATTCATTTGAAATTGTGTTCCATTTCCCCCTACCTTTATTACTTGCACATGCAAAACTTTAGCATTATTCTATTGTATGATTAGTACATTTTCCTTAGAAGTGTGAAATTTTGAAGCTGGGACTTCTATGTGGTTACCTTCTTTTGCTTGATTTAATCTTGTCTCTCAGCAACGCAAAACAGTTTTATTTCCCCTGTTTGTCACAATGGATGCTTTTTGCATCACATATTGGGATGTGAATTGCCTACCACTAAAGAATAAGACCCTTTGCTAAGACACTGAAGATGTGAAATCCAATATTGAATTATTCTTTCACAGTTTTACTCATGCTTATGATATTTAGAACTATATTCATGGATATACCTTTTTAGTTAATTTTATGTTCAAGTTAGGAAGACTTCATTGTATGCAATAAAATGTCATCATTGAAAGTTACTATCTGGCTTTCAGGACAGCTACTTGGAGCTAGATTATAATATTATATTCATGGACTGATTGCATATTTTTGAATTTGATTTTTCTTCAAGGTTGAATATTTTTTAAAAAGTTGTAATTACTCATTTTAAACTTATAACCTCACAAAGTACATGTAAAGAATAACTAGAAAAGATAATACTCCAAATTGAAAGTCTAACTTGCAGGTGATCTCATTAATGAAGATTGTCCCACATATATTGCATTATATTCAGTGATCACACTTTGTGTGTATTCTATATGCTTTTGTTAATAAGCCCATTTTACTGTAAGGCTAAATATGTTTCAAGAAAAAGAGTAACAGCATATTACTGATTCTTTCAATTATTTTATGGAAGTATTTATTTAAGTGTCTAATATATGTTAACTATTTAAAAGACAATAAAACACAGTCTAAATCATTTGTTTTCCAATAGGGAAAGTAATGTCTAAAATAAAGATTTATAGAAGTGAATAAAACTGAAGAAATGTTGAGTTTTGTCAATATGGGAGATTAGATTACCTGGTAATCTTCCACATCAAACATGTGGAAATTTACAGTGAATTATAACAACTATCTTTGTAAGTGGTAAGCCTACCTAAACAGAAAGGATGGGGACATTTCCAGGGGCCAGAAACAGAGAGCAAAGTAAAAGCAAATGTGATTTTAGCTGATGCTACAGTTACCCTGGCCTAAGGTGGGGTGGGGTGGTCAGGTGTTGGTTTTTGTAAAATTTGTCAAGGGCCAAAGTTTTAAAGCTTATATACAAAGCTGAATCCATGCCTGTATGAAATGGGGAAATAGAATAGAACTATATCCAGGAAATGGCATGATTGAAGGGCTGCATCTTTGGAGAAAGACTGGAGAACTCCAGAAAAACTCACTCCCTGGCTACAGAGAGATAATAAAGAATTGATAAGATAAGATAAGATAAGATAAGATAAGATAAGATAAGAGTGCCTGGGTGGCTCAGTGGGTTAAAGCCTCTGCCTTCGGCTTGGGTCAGGATCCCAGGGTCCTGGGATCAATCCCCACCTCGGGCTCTCTGCTTAGCAGGGAGCCTGCTTCCTCCTCTCTCTCTGCCTGCCTCTCTGCCTACTTGTGATCTCTGTATGGCCAAATACATAAATAAAATCTTTTTTAAAAAAAGATAAAATAAGATAAAGAAGAAGCATATCTTTTTTTTTAAGGGCCCTAAGTGAACAAAAATTGTTTATAGCTGCAGCTATGTACCTTACATAGATTTGGGGTTTGAGAGGTTCTCAGGGTGATTCAGTTAGTTAAGAATCTACCTTTGGGTCAGGTCACGATGTAGTAAATTTAGGAGGATGGTTGGATTTGCACATGAGATGTGTGTGCAGATGCACAGGCACAGAGATGAGGTGTATTATAAGTGGTAAAGCTTCCTCATTAAAAGAGTAATAAACAGTAAATGAATTTTTTAAAAAAAGAAATATAAAAATACTATGAAGGAATATTAACGACCTGGAAGTAAATACTAGAAATAAAAACTAAAAGTCTGATTGCCTCTGTAGAGCAGGAATTAGGCTTAAAAATAAGTATTAATTCTATTTCATTAAAGACATTGTAAAATTATTTGACCTTTTAAAGTACATATATAATTTGAAAAAGAGCATTATATATATTTTAAAAGAATAAAAAATATATATAATTAATAAAATGAGTTGGATATTTATTGCATATTCAGGAAAAAGCCTCAGTATCAATGATTAGATCCCTAGAAAATTGTTTGTTGATCAAAAACATAAATGAAGGGACGCCTGGGTGGCTCAGTTGGTTAAGCAGCTGCCTTCGGCTCAGGTCATGATCCCAGCGTCCTGGGATCGAGTCCCACATCGGGCTCCTTGCTCCGCAGGGAGCCTGCTTCTCCCTCTGCCTCTGTCTGCCTGTGCTCGCTCTCTCTCTCTCCCTCTCTCTCTGACAAATAAATAAAAATTAAAAAAAAAAAACATAAATGAAGGGGTGCCTGGGTGGCTCAGTCAGTTAAAGCATCTGCCTTCAACTCAGGTCGTGGTCCCAGGACCCTGGGTTGGAGCCCCGCATCAGGGTCTCCGCTCAGCATGGCATCTGCTTCTCCCTCTCCCTCTGCCTGCCACTCCCCTGCTTGTGCTCTCTTTCTCTCTCTCTCTCTGTCAAATAAATAAATAAAATGTTTTTTAAAAGTAAAAAAGTAAAAACGCAAATGAAGATATTAAAAATAAAGTTCTGGGATTCTCTCTTGCACACACACACACTCACATTATCTAATAAAACTGTGGATCACCCACACAATACTGAAAACAAATAATGAAAAGATTCAAATGCTTGAGGCAATTTTTTTCTTTAATTTGAATTACTGCTTGTAGAAACTATACTTATCAGGGGATTGCTGAAATGAAACATGTCCAACTGTCTTTTCTATTCATATTTTATGTAGTCTTTTCATGAGACAGAAATCTTTACAGTTCTTCCTCCACTCTAAGTTATATGTGTATGTGTGCAAGCACACACATATCCATTGGCATTAGCACTTTTTTCATCCTTCACTTAGATCCTCTAAGTTTCCATGACTCCAATTCTCTTCATTCTCTCTTTCTCTCTTCCTTGATTCTTAACCCTGACTCCACAACAGAAAATATAAATATGTGTTTTATTAGTGCTACATCCCCATCAATCTAAAGTTAAATCACTATCTTTCCCTTGCCAACTAATCTAATGGAAAGAATAAGGTGTAGTCACTGACTTCCCTAAGATATGAATGAGCAGAGCAGCAGAAAATGTATTTACACTGACTTTACTTCATAGACAATAGGTAGGTATTCCAGGAAGTGTAGACTTGCATTTAAGGAAATAAGTGGACAGAACATGGAGGAAGATGGGATGGGGCAGAACTGCAGGCAGGAGCAATGTTATAACTATAGGGAAGTAAGTAGTTCAGGGATAAGCCTTAAGCAAAGTATTGGCACCGAGGCTAAAAAAGAACAAAGATCTGAGAGATAGGTAGGAGAGAGGAAGAAATGACAGTATTCTCTCAGGTTTTTAGTTAATAAAAATATCTTCCTCATAAAAATACTGTGAAGATTAAAGAAAGTCATGTATTGGAAGCATTTTGTAGAAGAGTAATAAATATTCCTATTAGTATTATTTAATTAGGTATATCAATGATCCAATAATCCTAATAATACTTACAGTATATTAATCTTTGAATTAGAAAGCTTTTATCATCAACACAATGATGAAAATACGGATTAAAATCTATGTGATACTCTGTCCCTTTCTATTAGCTAAATAACCCACAGTAATTTAAATATTCCATGGGCCAGGTATGATTACTGAGTGATTAAGTAGAGGAAACTCCCCATTTCCCTCTACTTAAATACAATGTCCATGATGCAGAACAAGTACTGGATCTGGAAATGGATGGAGTCTAAAACTTTGTTATATCTCCAAGCTACCTGCTCGATGAGAAGAAATACAAATAACCTATTTGAAAGTTCATTTCCTAAACTCCCCAAAAAAAGAAAGAATCCCTGAATCCCATTGTTTTATTGTTTTAACTTATCTGTCAATGTATTTATTTATCTATTTATTTTTTTGTTTTATCATGTTCAATTAGCCAACATATAATACATCATTAGTTATTGATGTAGTGTTCAATGATTCATTAGCTGTGTATAACAACCAGTACTTATCACCACACAGTTGCCAGCCTTACTACCATTGTTTTGAAAGAGTCACATGAGAACAAGGTAAAAGGTCTAAGCTGGATGGATGCCCTTTTCCATTTCATGGGCTCTCTTCTTGGTAGAAGATGCTTGGAATAAATTATGTGTTTTTCTATCAAATTTTTCTTAAACATAAAGTTTACAATTTTAGAAATCTGAATCTGATCCGAAATTAATGAGCTGAATTTTATTAGGGTGATCGTACTCTGACACTTGAAAAACATTCTTTTCTTAGTCTAAAAGTGTGCCTCTACAGCCTATGTTTCTATCTGTTTAACTATTCCTATATTACAAAATCATTCTAACTTCTTGGTCGTTGCCAGTACCTTTAGCAAGACCTTCTTTTTTTTTTTTTTTTAAGTAGATTGAATCAGTGATTTTTTAAAACAAAGAAAGCGGAACTAGAACATTTTAAATTTTTTTTTATTTCTTTTCAGCGTAACAGAATTCATAGTTTTACAACACACCCAGTGCTCCATGCAATGCATGCCCTCCACAATACCCACCACCAGAACATCTTAAATTTTTAATCCTTTCTTTACAGGTTACCTAGGCCACTTTTGATTAAGAAAACTGTGGAAAGTTAGTAACTACCACAAGCAAACGCCAGGCGGCGACACGTGTCAATTTTCCACGGAGTCCTGCTTTGCGGGGTGTCTGAATGCGCTGCTCAGGGTCTCCGCTCAACACTTCGCTGGAACCGGTTGCGGCAGAGTTTAGTCCCCAGGTCGCTTCTCCCCGTATTGCTTTGTAAACTCTTCAGCGTTCTTACAGAATTTTTTATGGTCCTTAGAGTATTCTTCAGCTAGGTCAGCCCAAAGTGGGTGCTCGGGCTGGGGGTCGTTCACCAGTGCTATGAGGGACTGGATTACTTGGTCGGTTTGGGTTGCTGGCTTCCAGTTTTCAGCACTAATTACTGGCAGACAGACCTGCGCCTTTTCATCGATGTTCGGTGATAGATCTTTGTCCTAAACGTGATCTCCGGTGGTTTGAATGGGTCCTCTGCTGGAAAGTTGATTTCGATTCTGAAGGCCCTCTTATCATATGGAGGGTTGTCAGGAACAATGAGCCCTTGCCAAGTCAATAAATTAGCTTCATCAACCTGGATGTTATGAAGTTTTTCATTCCACATTTGCGGATTTCTTCAAGCTCCTTCATCAGCCACCTGCTGGCTGCCATCTTGGATCTGGTCAAGACCTTCTCTTTCTTGAAGTGCAAAACCTAAAACTGCACGCAGAATCCAGGAACAAATGAATAGTTCCATTTTTTTTTTTTTTTCCCCCTAAGGATACTTAAGAAGGTTACTCTTTTTTTCAGAGAAAATATTCTGGGCCAGCAGCAGATGAAAGACTATTTCCCCAGCTCATATCTACCACTCAGAGGTATTAATTTCATCTGTTTGGTCTGAATTTCTTTTGACTGAAAGTAAAACTTTATGCCCGCCTGCTCTCAAATTTATCGACCCCAGCTCTGAGCATTCCATAGCCTCATGAGCAACTGCTGAAGTTTATTCCCATTAGTTTGGCACTCCTCAGCCCAGGAGGCCATACTTTCATCTATAAACTTGATCATCTCATTAAGTGCTCTTTCTTCCAGAGCTTTCATATTAAAAGATAGTCAAATAAGGGACTACAGAGCCCTAGCACTGATCCCTGGAGAATAACCACTCTTAATAACCAGAAAGTCAGAGACAAAAATTTTCCCTAATTTTTTTCTCATTTTTTAAATCTAGTTGCAGCTTAACAGACAAATGCATTTCCCAATTTTATGATATCTGCATTTGTAATAGGCATTCACATTGAACCTTGAAACCCTAGCCAAAGTAGATTGGTGTCTCTCTAAAAACAAAAGGCAGTTCTTCAGATGTCTGAAACCACATTGCAAGCGAGCACTTGGCAATATAAAGGAAATACAGGGGCTGCCTGGGTGGCTCAGTGGGTTAAAGCCTCTGCCTTCAGCTCAGGTCATGATACCAGGGTCCTGGGATGGGGCTGATGGAGCCCCACATCCAGCTCTCTGCTCAGCAGGAAGACTGCTTCCTTCTCTCTTTCTGCCTGCCTCTCTGCCTACTTGTGATCTCTGTCAAATAAATAAATAAAATCTTTTTAAAAAATTATAAAGGAAATACATACTGCAACTCTGATCAAAAGAACTTCTCTACATATGGAATCAAAGTAATGATATAAGCTCCCTGAGTCTGTTTCTTCCTTTATAAATACAATTCCGAATATCTGCTCAAAGGCAATTGTAAGACAGTATGTATATTCCATCTCATACACGGTAGGCTCTCACGATGCATTAAATTATTTAATAAACAGAATAGTGAGGGGCAGGTGACGTGGACAAAGAACGACTGTGGTTGCCTAATATGTATGTTTTTCTCACTCATTTATCTATGTAATAACATAGATGGGGTCGTTTCTCTCGAGATGTTCTTGCAGATAAGCCAATAAAGATGGATAGATGGAGCTTTAGGAAGAAAAAAAGACCAAAACATTTTTCTTACCAGAATCTATTTCTGCTTACAGCCAACTCAGAGTCTCCTGAGCACTACTTAGGTGACTCCAGTGATGAAGTTCACTTTGAAATGCATTTTTTACTATGGAAACAGATGACCCTTGGAAAAGAAAGGGTTTAATGGTACCCACAAGTGTACTGCCAACTCAAATACACTTAACATCTCAGAACACCTCATATATACAAAATCATATGGAGCTATGTTGTGACTTTGCATCACAGAAAAGTATGTTTGCAGCTATCAAGAGATGCGTAAACAGAAAACTAGAGTTCAATTCGAATGTCATCTCAATGAAGCCTTTCCCAGTATTTTCAATCAAAACTAACTGCTCTATCATTGGTGATATTAGAGCACTCAGAGAATAGTTCAAACATGGTATCTGTTATCATAGCTACTTGCAGTCATGAATGCTTCCCTTAATAAATGATTATAAGGCAAGAGCTCTAATATATTTTTCTATATTCTATGGCATTCCTAATGGAAAGCTTAGATCAAATTATGTATTTAACATGTGTTACTTGAATTTTACTAAGTCCATAACCATTTCTTTAATACTATCATAATGTTAGTTCTTGTTAAACTATTGTGTAATTCAGTGTCTCAAAATTTACAAACTGTCTTTACACCTTTTTAATCTCTATATTTAGTGTTTCTTTTAGAAATATATCTGGTTTATTGTAGTATAATTTTTTTTAAAGATTTTATTTATTTGACAGAGAGAGACACAGTGAGAGAGGGAACATAAGCAAGGGGAGTGAGAAAAGGAGAAGCAGGCTTTCCGCTGAGCAAAGAGCCTGATGGGGCTCAATTCCAGGACCCTGGGATCATGACCTGAGCCGAAGGCAGACACTTAAACGTTGAGCCACCCAAACACCCCTGAGCTATAATTTATATAGAGCAAAACCACTCTTTTTTTAGATGTACAGTTTTAGGTGTGTTGAAAAGTGTATACAGTCATAATCATTATCATAAGCAAGATATGGGATATTTACATCACACACACACAGTTATCCTTCTACTACTTTGTAGTCAATGTCCTCAACCCAACTCAAGAACCTGAAAATACCTATTCAATTTCCTTTTTTTTTTTAGATTATTTATCTATTTATTTTAAAGATAGAGAGAGATCATGTGTGCTCAGAGGGAGCGGGACAAGCAGACTCCACACTGAGCCAAGAGCCTGATACAGGCTCTGTGTTTGATCCCATGACCCCGCAATCTTGATGAGCTGAAATCAAGAGTCGGACAGTTAACTGACTGAGGCATCCAGGAGCAACCCCCCTTTTATTTCAGATTTTTTTATTTACTTGAAAACACCTATTCTACTTCTACCTCTAGTTTTATATTTCAAGAATGTCATACAAACAAGCCATATAGTATGAATTCTTTCTTGTCAGGCTTCTTTTATTTGGTATAAAACTTTAGTTTTTTCCATGTCATTGCCTGTACATCAGTGTTTCCTACCTTTTGATCGTTCAATTGTATTCTATATTATGGTTGTACCACAGTTTTATCTGTTCGTTGGTCAATAGATATTTAGATGCATTCTTGTTTTGGACCATTACAAATAAAAATGCAATAAAATTTCAGGCATAAGTCTTTGTGTAGTTATATAATTTCATTTCCATTGGGTAAATATCGTGAGTTAAAAAGTTTACATTTAATAGTTAAAGAAACTGACAAACTAGTTCTAATCTGGTTGTGCCATTTTGTTTTCCCACCACCAATATGTGTGAATCCTGATTGGTCTATATGCTCCTTAAAACTTGGTGTTGTCATTTAAAAAAAAAAAAAAAAGCGTTAACTATCCTAGTAAACGGAAATTGTATTAATTTGCTAAGGCTGTCAAACAGCTAAGGCTGTTTGTGTGACTCAAACAACAGAAATGTACTTTCTTATGGTTTTGGAGTCCAGATGTCTAAGATCAAGGTATCAGCAGATTTGTTTTCTTCCTGGGGCCTCTATCCTTGGCTTGCAGATGGCTGTCTTCAGGTTGTAAACTCATATGGTCTTTTCTCTGCGAATGTACGTCCCAGGTGTCTCTTTGTATGTCCAAAAGTCCACTTCTTATAAGGACACCCATCAGATAGATTGTGGCCCAACCTAACAGCCTCTTTTTAAGTTAACCACCTCTTTAAAGCCCTCGCTCCAAATACAGTCATTTTTTGAGGCATTAAGAGATTAGCACTTCAACATATGAATCTGAAGGAGGCACAGTTCAGCCCAAACAGACACTAATATCATATTGTAGTTTTAATTTCCAATTCCTTGACAAATACTGATGTTGAGGATAATTTCAAGTGCTTACTTGCCACCTGTATCTATAGTTTTTAATAAAATGTATATTCAAATCTTTAATAAAAATTCTATTGATGTTTCTGTTTCTTTACTATTGATTTGTGAAAGTTCCTTACATGATCTGAAAAAAAGTATTTCATCAGAGATGTTTGTTTGCAAAAAATTTACCTATGTCAGTGGCTTACTTATTTATAATCTCTACATAATTTTCCAATGAACAGAAGTACCCAATTTTCATGAAGTTCTATTTATCATTTTTTTATTACACCTTATGATTTTATATGTCAACTCTTGCTTTAGCATAAGATTACAAAAATGTTCTCCATTACTTTGAGAAGTTTTATAGTGTTAAGATTTACAGTTACATTTATGCTATATTTTTGAGTTAATTTCTCATGGGATGAAAGTCATTTTTACATATGAATATCCAATTGTTCTTTGTTGAAAAGACTATTCTTTTTCCATTGAATTGTCTTGACAATTAGTCAACAATCAATTAACTAACCATATGAATGTGTGTCTATTTCTGGGCTTTCTATTTTGTTATATTGATCTATATGTCTACTCTTTTCTTAATTACTGTAGGTTTACATTAAACCTTGAAAATCAAGTAGTCTGTCCTCCAATTGCATTCTTATTTTAAAAAACTATTTGTTTTAGATGTTTTTTATTAACATGTAAATTTTAGAATCAAGTTGTCAATTTCTTTTTTTAATTTTACTTATTTACTTGAGAGAATGAGTGAGAGAAAGTGAGAGAACAGCTTGGGGAGAGACAGAAGGAGATCCCAAAGAGCAGGGAGCGGGGATCTCCAATGCAGGGCTTGATCCCAGGATCCTGGGATCATGACCTGAGCCAAAGGCAGACACTTAACCAAATAAGCCACCCAGGTGCTTCAAATTGTCAGTTTCCACAAGAAAAGAAAAAAAAAAAAAAAGCCTTGCTGATATTTTGATTGGCCATTGCATTTACTAGATAGAATCCTTTTAGAAGTATTAGTAACATAAAAATACTGAGTCTTTTGAAACATAATGTGCTATATTTATTTAAGTTTTTGTGTCTTTTTAAATTTCTATCACCGATATTTTCTAGTTTTTAGCATGCAATTCTTGCACATACTGTGTTTGATATATCACTAAGTTCTTCATGGTTTAAATGCTGTTGTAACTGGCATTGATCTTTTATTTGAATTTCCACTTCTTCATTTCTAGTAGTACATAGAATAAAATTGATTTCTATATTTTAACCTATAATCCTGAGACCTTGTTAAAATTACTTACAAGTTCTATAGTTTTATTTATAAATCCTTTGGGAAATCCAATGTAGAAATCATAACATCAGTGAATGAAAATGCTTTCATTTATTCTTTTATAATTTGTATGCGTTTTACCTATTTATCTTGCCTATTTCACTGGCTGAGACCTTCAGTTCGATACTGAGTGGAAGTTGCAAGAGCAAAAGTCTCTAACTTGTTTCCCATCTAAGTGCGGAAGTGGTCAGTCATTCTTTCACTAGTAAACATACTAACTACAGATTTTTTTTCATGGATGCCACTTATCAAGTTAAAGAAATACTCTTCTATTTGTTGTTTTATCATGTTTTATCACCATGGATATTGGATCTTAATCGAGTTCTTTTTTTGCACCCACTGAGTTTTTCTCTTTATCTCTCTCTCTCTCTGTGCATAAACTTCTATGTGTTATAAAATTCTATGTGTTCTTATTGTAAGAACTAGCCAGACAGATTTCTGACTCTTTCAGGGTTAGAGAAATTTTGCTTCTATCCTTCCCCTTTCCCCCAATAGCAATGGATCTTGCTATCTCAGGATAGGATTCATTCTTCCTTCCTTTCAAGATTTTATCTATCATTTGAGAGAGAAAGTGAGCAAATGAGAGAGAAAAAGAGAGAGAGAGAGAGCAGGAGTGAGGGTGGGGGAGGGGCAGAGGGTGAAAGAGAAACAGACTCCCTGCTGAGCAGGGAGCTTGCTGTAGAGCTCAAATCCTGGGACTCCAGGATCATGATCTGAGCCAAAGGCAGACTTAACTGACTGAGCCACCCAGGTCCCAGGGATATGGTATTCTATCCCTCCTTCTTCGGGAGCAGGTAGCCAGAGGCAGATGGATTTTATTGCTGTTCCTCCCTAAGAAACATTGGATCTCTGCCTAAACTCCATAGGTTGGAGCATGTGTAGCTCCTGCCCTAGTGGTTTAACATCTTTTACTTTATAGAAGAAAGGGAGAGATCAGGATGTAGGCGGGGCTTTTTCCTGGCTCAATCACTTCTTGCATGTCTGCTGCAAGGAGAAAGGCTCCCTCTGCTCTGTCCCTAATCTTTTTTTTTTTTTTTTTTTAGGTGGGGAAATGGGAAGTTTAATTTTTTCATCAAAGTAAACATTGGAACACATAGCTAAAAAGGAAAGAAAAAAACAGACTCCAGTCTTTTATGGTCTATCCATACTGATTTTTTAAAATTTATTTATTTTTATTTCTATTCAGCATAATAGTATTCATTGTTTTTGCACCACACCCAGTGCTCCATGCAATACCTGCCCTCCCTAAAACCCACCACCAGGCTCCCCTACCCTCCCACCCCTGCCCCTTCAAAACCCCTCAGGTTGTATTTCAGAGTCCATAGTCTCTCATGGTTCACCTCCCCTTCCAATTTCCCTCAACTCCCTTCTCCTCTCCATCTCCCCATGTCCTCCATGTTATTTGTTATGCTCCACAAATAAGTGAAACCATATGATAATTGACTCTCTGCTTAACTTATTTCACTCAGCATAATCTCTTCCAGTCCCGTCCATGTTGTTACAAAAGATGGGTATTCATCCTTTCTGATGGAGGGATAATTCTCCATAGTGTATATGGACCACATCTTCCTTATCCATTCGTCCGTGGAAGAGCATCTTGGTTCTTTCCACAGTTTGGCTCCAAAGTGTCCCTAATCTTTAATGTGGTTTCCTGGTGGAGGTCTGTGGGGGAAAGTTTGGAAATGATTATGAGCTTCCTTTCTGCTATTTCAAATCAACATTAACCTACACTTGGCATTTTTTTTTAATAAAATGATACTAGATTTTTTTATTTTGCTTAATTTTAAGAGGCATTTCCCCCTAGCATTTAAACATTCTTTTTTTTTATTTTTTTTTAATAATTTTTTTAAATTTTTTATAAACATATTTTTATCCCCAGGGGTACATGTCTGTGAATCGCCAGGTTTACACACTTCACAGCACTATCCATAGCACATACCCTCCCCAATGTCCATTACCCCACCCCCATTTCCCTCCCCCCTCCCCCAAGCAACCCTCGGTTTGTTTGGTGAGATTAAGAGTCACTTATGGTTTGTCTCCCTCCCAATCCCATCTTGTTTCTTTTTTTCTTTTCCTACCCCCCTAGTCCCCCATGTTGCATCTCCACTTCCTCATATCAGGGATATCATATGATAGTTGTCTTTCTCTGATTGACTTATTTCACTAAGCATGATACCCTCTAGCTCCATCCACGTCATTGCAAATGGCAAGATTTCATTTCTTTTGATGGCTGCATAGTATTCCATTGTGTATATATACCACATCTTCTTTATCCATTCATCTGTTGATGGACATCTAGGTTCTTTCCATAGTTTGGCTATTGTAGACATTTGGCCTTTTTAAGAATTCATTCAATTTTTAGCTGACTTCTTGTTACCCACTTAGATGATAGGCACATCTTTTTCTGTGCTCTGCTAAAGGTGATATCATTTGCAGTCCCATCTCTCACCAGAGGAGCTAGTCTCTTTTTTATATTTTTGTTTCCTTGAAACTTCATTTCTCTCAGGGGGTTAAGAATATATTTCATTTTGTAGATTAGCCATTATTTTCTCATTTTTTTATGGTTGCAATACACATATATACATTTTTTATATATTTTATTTACACATATTATATTTTGAAAAATAAGTTATGTTATTTTTTTAAAGACCTAGAAATTATTAACTTAACTTTTAAGTTTTAAAATATAAAATAAGAGTAGAATAAAGTAAAATATGTTAAAAGGGACATTAAAAAACTCATACTGATATTTCAATTATCTAGAAAATGGACATTAATGAATGAAGTTAATAATTAGGTAAAGCAAACACATGAAAAAATGTTCATCATCATTAGCCACCAGGGAGATTCAAATCAAAACTACATTGAGATACCAGCTTACACCAGTTAGAATGGCCAAAATTAATAAGACAGTAAACAACAAGTGTTGGAGAGGATGTGGAGAAAGGGGAACCCTCTTACACTGTTGGTGGGAATGCATGTTGGTACAGCCACTTTGGAAAACAGTGTGGAGATTCCTAAAGAAATTAAAAATAGAGCTACCCTATGACCCTGCAATTACACTACTGGGTATTTGCCCCAAAGACACAGATGTAGTGAAAAGAAGGGCCATCCATACTCCAATGTTCATAGCAGCAATGGCCACAATTGCCAAACTGTGGGAAGAGCCAAGATGCCCTTCAACAGATTAATGGATTAAGAAGATATGGCCCATTTATACAATGGAGTATCATACCTCCATCAGAAAGGAAGAATACCCAACTTTTGTATCAACATGGATGGGACTGGAGATCATACTGAGTGAAATAAGTCAAGCAGAGAAAGCCAATTATCATATGGTTTCCTTTATTTGTGGAGCATAAGGAATAACACAGAGGACATTAGGAGAAGGAAAGGAAAAGTGAATTGGGGAAAATGGGAGGGGGAGACGAACCATGAGAGACTGTGGACTCTGAGAAACAAACTGAGGGTTTTGGAGGGGAAGGGATGAAGGGTTGGGGGAGCCTGGTGGTGGGTATTAAGGAGGGCACATATCGCATGGAGCACTGGGTGTGGTGCATAAACAATGAATTTTGGAACACTGAAAAAATAAAATCAAATTTAAAATAAAAATAAATTAATTAAAATTTTTTAGAAAATAGTTAGGTTAAGAGAAGTGTAAAACACATAACCTACCAATTTGCTGTCCTTGATAATGAATAGATCTTTAACCTATAAAAATTTATGGCACATAGATAAAACACAATAATGTGAGTTCTCATAGTATTTTGTGATAATATATACTTCAAACAATGAAAACCAACATCTCTTTCCATTGAGAAATATTTATCATAATGTTTACTGTGTCCTAGGACTTCTGATTCAAATTTCTTCTTGAAACACCTAGAGAATAAGTGTTAAAATAGAGAAGAAAAAAAATTTCGAGAAGTCTGAACCAAAATATCAAGCTTTGTTTCTGAGAATAGGAGAGCTATTTCTCACCTACTTTGATTCATGATGTAAATAGCATTGCTGCATTAAAAAAAATTAAATCCTTCTGCCACATTGTAACAAGTAAACAAAAACAAAATCAAGGGATTTATCAAAAACTGTATGGACTTCTAATTCTAAAAAAAATTATAGCCCACTTTTATGTGAAGATGTGATTGTTTCTTATGATTATTATGTAAACAACATTTCATGCCCTTGAATAGTTTTTTCCAAATACTCTACAATTTTAAATTAAGACGGAGTAAGAAACATAACAAATTAAAACTCATGAAAATAACATCCATTGTAAACCAACTTCTACTTTACAAATTTTGGTGGAAATTTTCTAGTAGTGTCCAAAGATTTTCTTTAACATATCAGTTACTTAATGTGTGTGTGTTTTGAATCCAATTTAATTGTCTTTTTTTTTTTTTTTAATTTTTATTTTTTATAAACAAATTTTTATCCCCAGGGGTACATGTCTGTGAATCGCCAGGTTTACACACTTCACAGCACTAACCATAGCACATACCCTCCCCAGCCCAATCTCCATTACCCCACCCCCCTTTCCCGACCCCCTCCCCCCCGCAACCCTCAGTTTGTTTTGTGAGATTAAGAGTCACTTATGGTTTGTCTCCCTCCCAATCCCATCTTGTTTCTTTTCTTCTTTTTCTGCCCCCCTAGTCCCCCATGTTGCATTTCCACTTCCTCATATCAGGGATATCATATGATAGTTGTCTTTCTCTG
>PISX010005098.1:0-111693 GCA_004024625.1 Mellivora capensis | reverse complement strand
ACCTGAGCCAAAGGCAGAGGCTTTAACTCGCTGAGCCACCCAGGCACCTGAGAGAGAGAATCTTAAGCAGTCTCCATGCACATTGCAGAGCCCCATGTGGGGCTCGATCTCAGAACCCTAGATGATGACCAGAACTAAAATCAAGAGTCAGATGCTTAACTAACAGAGACACCCAGGCACTCCTGTCAACTGACTTTTTGATATTTAGTGAGATGATTATATATTTTTTTCCACTTTTGGCCAATTAATATAATGAACTATGCTATTACATTTCTTTAGGTTCAATTAATCTTCATTCCTGAGATAAACCTGCTTGATTGACAGTCATCATACTTTAAGTTTAATGCTAAATCCTATTTGTTACTGCTTTGAAATTTTTTCATCCTTGACAATTTTCTAAATTATATCTACCATTATGGGACTGTTAAACTTATCTATTTCTCTTGGCACTAATTTTGTATATTATATTTTACTGGAAAATCATTCATTTTAGCCAGATATTAAATTTTTTTTGGCTTAGAAGTTTAAAATATATATGTAATTATGTTTGCATTATATCTTAGGCGATTTCCCAAACTGATGCTTTCTCTCATTTTAAAATCTTTATGTCCCAGTGGTTTATTTCATTATTACTCCTTGCTGGTCATTATTACTTGGTTTGGTTTAAAAAAAAAAATAGTTCTTGGATTTTTTTTTAATTTAATTTAATTTTTTTTTTTTAAGATTTTATTTATTTATTTAACAGACAGAGATCACAAGTAGGCAGAGAGGCAGGCAGAGAGAGAGAGGAAGAGAACCAGGCTTCCCACTGAGCAGAGAGTCCGATGCAGGGCTCGATCCCAGGACCCTGGAATCATGACCTGAGCCAAAGGCAGAGGCTTTGACCCACTGAGCCACCCAGGTGCCCCCGGATTTTTTTTTTTTTTAACTCTGTTCTTTCTGAAATGTCTTTCTCTCTAGTTTTTTCTTTATATTTAAAAAAAGTATTTGTTACTCCTTTACTTTTGCTTTCATTAGGTTTAATTTGTGACTATTTTTCCTGAGTTTTTAATGTAAAAAAACAAAAGAACTCCATTCTTTTGTTTTTGTTTAATAATATGTTGGTCTATAATTTTTCTTCCAAACATAACATTATTTATATTTATAGGCTTTGTCTTCTTTATTGCCATTACTTTCTACATAGTCTTTGATATTATTTCTATTTCCCCACTGAGTCAAGAGTTATGTGAGAATTCCTTGCATTTTCCAAGTGGTTGTTTGTTAATATTTTATTCTAAGAGACCAATAATTAAACCTTTACTAATTCATGATCCTAATTAATGAATATTATAGTATGCACAGAACCTTGTGAGTTAGTAGCACAGATTTTGTGTCTACATAATACCAACATGAATGTGATTTTTTAAAAAAAATTAAAAGTGAAATATTTTCTCCATCTGCACAACATATCCCGAGTTAAAGTCTATCCGTGTAAATTGGCTGTTCTTCTTCAGAATTTAATGTGATCTTTCAATGTAAAAACAATTCACTGTTCTAAAGCATTTGCAGGATTAAAAACACATATTGCTGGCCACAGGGCAAGTGTGGTGATTGAATTTAGCAGAGCTTCAGACGACTGCTTCAGAGAGGCCATACTTGACATCAGACGTTTCCTTCCAGCACCTCAAAAGAATAGAAAGCTAATGTGACAGCCTGAATCCTATTAATCTCTAATTTTTAGCCCTAGTCAATTCTTTTCACTTCATCTTTAAAACGGTAACTCCCAGACTTATATGTTAAAATATCACAAGTTGGAAGAAAGAAAAATTAACTCCCATTTTTCTACCATGCACAGATAATAATTTTAACATTTTAAAGATTTTAATTAACAACAAATACATAATATTTCTAACAAAGAGGAAAAAGTCTCTCAAGCAAATCTTTGTCTCTATACTTTTCAAATCCAGTTATCTTAATCCTTCTGGATGCTCCTATTCACCATCTTCTCAATTAGAAAAATAAATTATTATAAATGTTTTCATTTCCCTGGGACTTTAAAAAAGATGAAATTCAATTAATGCCTTCATATTCTACAGGCACATAGTAAAAAGCAGATATTCCCTTTCTGATCAGAAGCTCCAAGCTCTGTGCCAACATCACTGAGCCTTTGAAAGAGAGAGGTCTGATGACACAGAAGCAGGAAGATCAGAAAACATTAAAAGACTGAAATATTTTCAGTGAGTTTCTTCCACTTGAAATAATGGTCATTTTGACATTTTTATCTGGGCTCCGATATTTCTTCTGACATTACTAAAATAGATTACAGAAATTAGAAGCAAGTTTTAGTAACTATGGCTCTTGAACAATGTTCTAGCACAGCCGGCGAGATATATTTGGAAATATTCCACAGTGACCAAGTGTTCCAAAAGCAGTATGCGACTTCTCAGAAGTCAGGGTCAAATCACAGGAAAACTGCTCTGTTCCAAGGTGAATCCTAACAGGACTTCATCTCCTGTGTCCAAACTGTTACCATCTGCTTAATATAGCCGTAAATTTTGATCAGCTTAAGTTGGCCACAAGTGGGGGCGGGGGGATCTGCTTGACTGGGCTCGTATTTGATCAACAATAGAATGAAACAAGGCAGTTTGCAAAAAAAGATTTGGTTGGTATTGAGTAAAGTTGTGTCCGCCATCAGATATAGTTATAGAGTGTTTTAGGGAGGCCAGACAATTAAGTGGGTAAAACCCTTTTACACACACAGCTCCATGCTTTGAAGGAGAACACAGGAAGAGGAAAGTGGCAATAATGATGGGAATAACCCTGCAAATGGCAATATAGCTTATATTGTGCTTTTACTATGTGCTGGGTGTCATACTGTTTTCATCTTAAATATCTCACTTAGTTGCACACCACTGTGTCTGTTCTGCCTGAGGTACAAAGCTGTTACCATATAATTCAGTATCACGCAGTAGCTATGTGTGAAATAGTGACTAGATACCACAAATGACATTCTTCAAAATATAGACTAAAACAAAGGCACAGTGCCTTCAACACTGCATCTCCCATACTGTATTAGCACATTTGCATTCCCACCAAGCACACGGTCTTTGTCAGACTGTGTTAATCTCAGTTCTATGAGAAACATGCACCATGACGCAGTTAGACATGAAAGATATTTCCCAGGATACATTTCTGTGAGGGAAAATGGGAAGGGAGACTAGGTAAGACAGATGATGATTCAGGTCAGACCCTTGTGAAGGACAGAGGGAGGAAAGGTTGTATGATCGTTTGGCAAGGTCAGCGTGGAGCCCTCCAGTCTTACAAGAGGAGCTCTGCAACTCCCAGGAATGGGCTGTCTGAGTCTCCTGGTCATGCTCTATTGTTGCCAGAGAACTACGTGGTAGAGCCATGGCCTGGATGCGCACACAGTGAGGGATTTCAGAATCCAGCATTCGGGACCTTCCGTCAATTGTGCTATTACTCATAGTTAAGAGGCACATTTTCATAGTGACTGCAGGGGGATGCCTGGGTGGCTCAGTTGGTTAAGCAGCTGCCTTCGGCTCAGGTCATGATCCCAGCGTCCTGGGATCGAGTCCCACATCGGGCTCCTTGCTCTCCCACTGCCTCTGCCTGCCACTCTGTCTGCCTGTGCTCGCTCGTTCTCTCTCCCTCTCTCTGACAAATAAATAAATTAAAAAAAAATTCATAGTGACTGCAGGGACCAAATGTAGAGACCAGCTTGGCATTTTCCACAGAATAAAAGGTAGCACAATTCAGCTGTGTAGGCATTCACTCATTCTGTCCTGCGTTCAATAAACATTTATTTTGTAAGTATGTACAAGAGACAATGCCAATTTAATATGAGAGGCAACATAAATACAGTACAATGTAAAATTATACTGTGATAAGTGCTTAGAGGAAGTTACAGAGATATGACTATATATAGAGAGAGAATTCTAACCTTGTCACAGGTATGAAAGCCTTCTCTGAGGAAATAACATTTGATCTGAGGGCTGAAAGAGGAGTAAAGTAAGTGAAAGAGGAACAGCAGAGGCCAGAGTGAGCAAAGTTCTTGTGGCAGGGAGAAGAAAGACAAACATGGAAGGTGTGGCTGACCTTGAGTTCAGTCTTGAACAAACTGACTTGGAGCCATCTTTGAGACACTCAAAAGGAAATGTAGAGTAGAATCTGGTTGTTAGAAGAGCATGGAGACTATAGATAAAGATTTGCAAATCAGGGGTGCCTGGGTGGCTCAGTGAGTTGGGCCTCTGCCTTTGGCTCGGGTCATGGTCTCGAGGTCCTGGGATGGAGTCCTGTGTCCAGCTCTCTGCTAGGCGGGGAGCCTGCTTCCTCCTCTCTCTCTCTCTGCCTGCCTCTCTGCTTACTTGTGGTCCCTTTCTGTCAAATAAATAAATATGTTTAAAAAAAAAAAAAGATTCGTAAATCATCTGAAGATTGGTAGTAACTAAAGCTGATAGCAGAAAACAAAGTGGAATCAGTTTACTGTGTGTGTAAAACCGAAACCTTTTGTCCTGTCTTTGGATGTAAGAAACTCCAATCTTTACAACTGTTGTCAACTTTTTGGATAAAAAATAATACAGAATTATTTTTAAGCTACTCATTTCTGGAGCTCAAGTCATCAGATACCTCTTTGCAGGCATTTTATGAATTCTTTGATGGTGAAGGAATATTCTTTAATTATTTAAATATTTATCACTTTACTAATCTATGCCATATAATTTATAATAACCTTTTGGAATATTTTTCTATAGTCAGTACTATATGAATAAAGAGCAGCCCAATGAGTAACACTGTATTTTTAAAAGTTGTAAGCAAATTTCGTTTTGTTCTCCCACATTTTGGTTTTGTTTTGAAATTTCCCATGCTGAGTTGAAACATGGAATCTCATTCTGGTAGATAAATAAAATGTGAATGATGACTACTTGCACTTTGATAAATTGTCTATATCTAGGGATTTCATAACGAAAGCCACTGCCAACAGTTTAGCGTATTAAGGGATAGTTACATGCAGATGTATACATAGTCATTTCCTGAGAGTAAAGGAGCCTGGGGTAAGCTGATTCATGATTTAATGATTTTCATCAGAATGAAATAAGCATTTGATCTTTGGATTTGATCAAACACTCGTTGCAGCTGCGCCCCAACTAGCAATTATTCCTGCCTGGGCTCTTTGCCCAGGCAAATGGGGTTCGTCCTTGTTCCATGTCTCACTGACTTCCCTGATCATAGACCTAGTAACTGCTTGAACTATTTCCTGCCTCTGAACTGCAGAGCTCTGAACACTCGAGAAAAGGGGTTTTCTCCTATCATTTTTTCTTCATCCCAATGAAACACTTCCTCTAATAATATACTTTAGGGGCCAGTTAAATTTCTTATCATCAAAACTTAAAAGCAGGGGAGACTGAGTGGCTCAGTCATTTAGCATCTGCCTTCAGCTCAGGTCATGATCTCAGGGTCCTGGGATCCAGGCCTGCCTTGGGCTCCCTGCACAACAGGAAGCCTGCTTCTCCCTCTCCCTCTCCCACTCCCCCTGCTTGTGTTCTCTCTCTCGCTGTCTCTCTCTCTCTGTAAGAACAAAAAACAAAAGCAAGCTAATGGGATACAACGTACTATAACAATTTTATCTGAAAAGAAAAATTCAGGATCACAGTGGTGAGGGTAATTCTTTTGACTTTTTTTTTTTTTTTGCCTCTTCCTTACTGAGATTATTCCAGTAGGCATGCTGTATGTGGTTGACATCAAACATTTTATCCAGCTGCCAAGCACGTATTGCTTAAGGCAGAAACGGAAAGAATTTTCCTACTCTTATTCTTCCATGATTTCCTCTTATTATTTACTGCTCAGTAATTAACAGCATCATTTCTATTTTACAGTGTACCGTTTTGTCCTTCTGTGATTATTTCAGTGTAATTGTGAATGAAATAGCACTTACAACCCCGCATTTTTCATGGGTATGCAGTGGTTTCTGATTTTCAAATGGCACATACTGAATAGATTTAGCTTTACTGATGGAAAAGTTAATAAGATACATGCAGTATTTATCTTCCCTATCCATGTTCTCTAAAGCTCGTCTATATTCTGAATAGTATAGTTTCTCTACCTTCCTCATTAAAAAGATAGCATAATTAAAATGATAACTACCCAATCACAACAGATACATTTGTTGCCACCTTAAATCTTTTTATTTTGGGCCAGTGTAAATCTTATATAATCTTATGTGTAGTTAGTAAAATGATTCTATTTACCAGATCATATTAGTTATCTGGTAAAATGACTCTCACTGCTCTCCTTGTCTCTGTGTAGTTAGCAGAGTAAGGTCTGGGATCTATAACCCCAGAAAATTAAAACTGCCTCCAATTGTCATATCGATGGACCATCTGTTGTTCTAGGTGCTTCCCTGGTTTTTAAGTCCTGTGATGTCAGCTGTCTCACAACTCCTCACCTGCATTGTTGAGAGTCATAATAGAGATGTTGCACCTGAGGCTCCAATGTGATACATTTGCAAGACATGCAGAAAGACTGTGAGCCACATGGATAGATCACATGTAGGGACTACCGAGTTTTAAATATATGCAAGGTGGGATATAGTTGTCACCAACCCAAACAGAATGGTCATTTTAATATCCCAACAGGCCAATGGGAAAACACAACTGGAGGACCAAAGAAGTATTTCATAGATCTGAAGTTGGACCTCTGATCAATAAATACTCAGTTATTGCTGGTAAGTTTTATCTTGGCAAAGAGCTAACTTGTAAATTTTATTAAATAATAAAGTAGAAAAAAAGAATTTTGAGGTCTTAGGACATAAAGTTTGAAATTTCAGGTTCAGGTACTCCATTATTTTAATATAAAATTTATCAAATAATACACATACACACACAAGTAAAAGTACACATTACATAAGTATGCAACTAGTGAATATTTACAAAGTGAACATATCCAAAGAACCTCCAGAGCCTCCTCAGACTGCCTTCTAGTCACTACCCCTAGGCATAAGGTTAACCCATGTATGTACTTCTAACAGCTGATTTACTTGACAAGGGCAGGGGGGTAGAAAAAATTTTGAATGTTTTATTGAACTATGACATATGTATTTGAAAGTACACAAATGGTAGGCATATAACTTATATTTCACAAACTAAACACACCTACAAATCCAGATGAGGAAACAGAATATTACCACAATTCCAGAAGATCTTCTGTGCAACTGTAGCTCCTCAGTGAGGGTAACCATGGTCTCTGATTTCTACCAGCTCACTTAACTTAGTGGTGCCAGTTTTTTACGTTTACATAAACTGAGTCACATGGTATACACTCTTGTGTCTGATTTGCACTTCTGATATTAATCCATATTGTTGTACCTTGTAGGATAATCCTTGGTTCATTCTGATTCCACGGTTCATTCTGATTCCATGTCTATATCCCAATTTATGGACCTGTTTACTGTTGGTAGGCATTTGGGTGATCACAAATAGTGAAAACTTCCTCTAAAATCAGTATGAGATTTTTGGTACATCCACGTTTTCTAACCTCTGAGGTCCCCACACTTACGCAGGCAGATATTGACTAACATTTTCTCACAATGGTTGAGTTCACTTGGTTCTCAAGAATTCAGTTTTGTCTGCCTCTCCGAACTGTGGAAAAATAAACTGCTGACACCTCTTCCTTCTACAATGCCCAACTCACAGATGCTTCAAATACTAAGAAAGGGAAAAGGTAGCAAGTAACTCCCTCCATCCTTTCTCTCCTCACATGAATTTATTTCAAAAAACCCTTCCACCAGTCTCTAGTACTTTTTTTCCAGCTTAGATGGGGGAGGTAGTCAGTAGATTGTTGTTTTATTTTTTATTTATCTTTTGTTAAATTCTCACAGAGAATTATCAAGCATCTCTTTAGAATGTATGCTTATCCATTGACCTAAGTTTTGAGGACTTAGTCAAAATTTGTACAGAAAAAGACACAGGTTATATCTTTTTATCTAAAAGCAGAGACAGGTTTAAATTAATTGTATTTATGGATTGTCTATATTGCCTGGAGCCACCTTGAATACTTGTGGAAAATAAAATGGGTCTAGCTATCTGGTTAGAGGGGTGAAAAAATTCTTTACTCCCAGCACTGTTCTAGGCCATATGGCAAATACAAAACTTGTGAGTCTTCAAGGAGCTCCTGATCAAGCTAAAAGGCAAGATTTGCATTCTTAAAACTATTAGCTCCTCATGATTGTGTTCTGTAAAAGGGTTCATGCAATGCTAACAGATAAACTGTTACCCAGAAGTTAAGTTGAACCCAAGGGAGCATTACCCACCTTGCCTTCTCATTACTGAGAAGCTGTTGCTTTGTACCTTGAGTATTGTTCCAAATGGCCAGAACAGCTGACTGGGAGCCATCCTCCATCAGGGCAACACTGTTCCCTGTATTGCAACATCAGGAAGCAAATGATCAACACAACAGGAGAATGGCAATATTGAGTTCATGAAGGAGAACCTTCCTGTTTTTCTGATTCAGTCTCTACCATTTGGGATTGCTTCTTTTGATCATTTATCCACTGCACCTCAAACTTATTCACCAAATAATCTGTAAGAACAAAAAGTGCAAAGGATTGATTGCCCCTCACGGTTCTGGAAACTTAGCTTACAGTGAGCTAGCATAAATCTGAAATGTCTTTGACAGCATGTGTTTTATTTTAAAAAGTAATGAACTTTAATCCAGTCTACCATTTATTTCTGATTGCTTTAATTTAAAAAAACACACACACACAAAAAAAACAAGAGCCTAAATTGTTTGCCATGAAATAAGGCTGCAGCCCTGCATGCTGTACACATAGTAAACTCCCATATAAGGAGTTTGCTTATTCTAGATTTAAAAGATTAGTATTTTTTTTTCTTGGGTCAGGGATAAGTTTCTAAGCTGCTTTTAAATCTAGCTAATAAACTCCATTAGAGTTATAGAACTTCTTTGCTTTTAAAAGTTAGCAAAGGCACTTTGGTCAGTATATCATACCCAGAACAACAATTAAATAATAAGACATGTAACAATTATTATCTCATGAAGAATGGTATCATCATATCATCTGACATTAAAAATTTTCACCTTTACTGAGATGTCAAGTGATTAATAGAATTGTAAGACATTTAAAGTACACATTTGATACATGTATATATACACTGAAAAGAATTCTCCAATCTAATTAACACCACTATCACCTCACATATTTATCTTTTTATGTGTGTGAGAACATGTAAGTTCTGTCTTAGCAGATTTCAATTATATAATGCAGTGTAATCAGTTACAGTCACTATCTTACACACTAGATTCCAGACTTTGTCTTACAGTTGAATATTTGTACCACTTTTCCAACCTCTCCCCATTTACCTCCACCAGCCTGACAACCACTTTGCTACTTTTTCTGAGTTTGACATTTTTTCAGATTCCATTTATAGGTGATACCATGCAGTATCTGTCTTTCTCTATATGATTTATTTCGCTTAGTGTACTACCTTCAGGTTTCATCCATGTTGCCACAAACAGCAGGATTTCCTTCTTTCTCATGGCTGAACAAATCTTATTGTGGAAGGATGCTGTACACATCACATATTTATCTATTGGTTCGTTGATAGACACTTCGATTGTTTCCATATCTTCGCTATTGTGAATAGTACAGCAATGACCGTGGGAGTGCAAACATCTCTTTGATATCCTGGTTTTATTTTCTTTACGATAGATAGGCATAGGAATTGATATACAGTATCAGGTTAATTCTTGCTTAGTACAATGAGTTTGGAAGTATTTACTCTTCTTTTTTTTTTTAAAAAAAAAACAAACTTGAAAAGGGTTGTTAGAAATTCTTCTTTAAATCTTTGGTAGAATACACCAATAAGGTCATGTGGTCCTGAACTTTTGTTTGTTGGAAGGTTTTTGATTACTGATTCAGTCTCCTTACAGGTAATTAATCTGTTCATATTTTCTATTCGTGGTTTCATCTTCATAGTTTGTATGTTTATACTGGTCCCAGATAATCCTTTGCATTTATGTGGTGTCAGTTGTAATGTCTCCTCTTTCATTTTTAATGTTATTTGACTTTTCTTTCTTTTCTCAGAACATTTATCTATCAGTTTGCCTATTTTCTTTATCTTTCCAAGAATTTAGCTCTTACTGATCTTTTCTATTGCTTTTTAAATTTCTAGTTCATTTGTTTCTGCTCTGATTTTTGTTGTTTCTTTCTATCTACTCACTTTTTTTAGTTTATTTTTTTTAGTTCCTGGACATATAAGTTAGGTTGTTTACTGGAGATCTTCCTTTTTTAAAAATTTTTATTTAAATTCCATTTAGTTAACATATCAGTGTAATATTAGTTTTGCAAGTATACAGTGATTCAGCACCTCCATACAACACCTGGTGCTCATTAGAAGTGCACTCCTTGGTCTCCATCATCTGTTTCACCCATCCCTCCACCCCACTGGTAACCATCAGTTTATTCAATATAGTTAAGAGTCTGTTTCTTGGTTTGCCTCTCTTGCTCTCATTTTTTCCCTTTTGCTCATGTTTGTTTTTTAAATTCCACATATAAGTAATACAAGATTTCATTCTTTTTTATGACTGAGTGATCTTCTCTTGTGTGTATATATATATGCCATTTATCTTTTATCCATTTGTCAGTCAATGGACAGTTGGGCCAAGAAGTATGGAGATTCCTCAAAAAGTTAAGTAGTTAATAGAACTACCCTATGATTTGGAATTTCACTGCTAGGTATTTATCCAAAGACTATAAAACATACTAATTCAAAGGGACACATGCACCCCAGTGTTAAGGCACCAATATCTACAACTGCCAAATTATGGAAACAGCCTTTTTTCTTAACGTAAGCATTTTTGCTGTAAATTTCCTGTTGGAACTATTTTTTTCTGCATCCCATAAATTTGGTATGCTGTATTTCTATTTTCATTTATCCCAAGATATTTTTTATTTCTCTTTGGATTTCTCTTGTGACTGGTCAGTTTTTCACTGATATATTGTTCCATTTCCATTTATTTGTGAATATTTCAGGTTTATTCTCATAATTGATTTTTAGTTGTATGCCACTGCAGTAAGAAAAGATGCCTCACATGATTTCAGGCTTCTTAAATTTATTAAGACTTGTTTTGTTGCCTAACATATGATCTGTCCTGGAGAATGTTACATGTGCACTTGAGAAGAATGTATACTCTGGTGTTTTGGGTGCAGTGAGTTTTTTGGGTCGCCTGTTTCTATCCATTCCATGTCTTTTGTTAGTGAATTTCATCCATTTACATTTAAAATAATATCAGTAAATAATTATTGATAGGTGTGAATTTACCATTGTTGTTTATTTCATTGCTTCTGATTGTCACATAGTTCCCTTCTCTTCTTCTCTTTATCTCTTGCTTTTTTGATTTGATGATTTTCTGTAATGATATATACTACTTGGATTGCTTTCTCTTTATCTTTTGGGCATCTACTATAGGTTTTTGCTTTATAATTACCATGAGGCTTGCATAAAATATTTTATATTTATAATAGTTTATTTTAAGCTAATAACAACTTAACTTTGAATTCATACTAAAGTTCTACATTTTTACTACCCCCCCCATACATTTTATGTTTTGAGGTCTTAATATATGTCTTTTACCTTGTGCTTCCACTAACAACTTAATGTAGTTATAGATATTTTTTAATCTTTAAGATTCTATTTATTTATTTGACAGGGAGAGAGAGATCACAAGTAGACAGAGAGGCAGGCAGAGAGAGAGAGGAAGAAGCAGGCTCCCTTCTGAGCAGACAGCCTGATGCAGAGTTCGATCTGAGGACCCTGGGATCATGACCTGTACCTAAGACAGAGGCTTAACCCACTGAGCCACCCAGGAGCCCTAGATCTTTTTTTTTTTTTTTTTTAAGATTTTATTTATTTATTTATTTGAGAAAGAGAGAGTGAGAGAGAATGAGTGGGGAGAGAGGCAGAGGGAGAGGGAGAAGCAAACTCCCCACCAAGCAGGGACCCCTATGCTTAGCTCTATCCCAGGATGCTAGGATCATGACCTGAGCTGAAGGCAATGGCTTAACTAATTGAGGCACCAGGTACCTCTATAGTTATAGATCTTTTTAATACTTTCTGTCTTTTCACCTTCATACAGCTTATAAGTGATTTATCCACCATCATTATGATATTAAAATATTGTGAATTTAATTATCTATTTACCTTTACCAGTGATATTTATACTACTATTTGTTTTCCTCTTACTTATTAAAACCCTTTTGTTTCAATTTGAAAAATTCCCTTTAGTATTTCTTGTAATGCCAGTCCCTTGGTAATGAACCCCTTTCGTTTTTATTTGTCTAGAGAACTCTTTTTCTCTCCTTCAATTCTAAGGGACAGCTTTACTTACTAGAAGATCCTTGGTTGTCAGTATTTTTCTTCCAGCCCTTGGTGCTACTCCCAAGTACTTGTGCCTTTGGCCTGCAGTGTTTCTGCTGAAAAGTTGAGTAAGTCTTACAGGGATTCCCTATGTATAAAAAGTTCTTTTCTTCTTACTGATTTTAATATTTTCTCTTTGGCCATAACTTTTGACAGTTTAATTACACTATGCTTCAGTGTGGGTTTCTTTGGAGTCACCTTATTGGAACCCTCAAGGATTCATGGATCTGAATGTCTTTCTCAAAGTTAAGAGAGTGTTAAGCCATTATTTCTTTGAGTATGTTTTCTTCCCCTTCACTCTCTGTTCTCTTTCCAAGACCCCTATAACGCAAATGTTGCTCAGCTTTATGAAGTCCCATGGTCCCTTAAGTTCTCTTCTCTCTTGTGCATTGTTTTTCTTTTTGCTTATCTTATTGGATGAATTCTACTGCCATGTTTTTTAGTTCACAGAGCCTTTCTTCCACTTGATGTCATCTTATGTTGAACCCCTCTACTGAATTTTTTTAGTTCAGTTATTGTATTATTCTTGTCTATGATTTTTGTTTAGTACTTTATTATATTTTCTACCTCTTTGTTGAAATTCTCACTTTGTTCATGCATGTTCTTCTGATCTCGGTAAGCATCTTTATAACCATTATTTTGAACTCTTTATCAAGCAAATCACTTATTTCCATTTCATTAAGGTTTATTTCTGGAGTTTTTTCTTGTTCCTTTTTGGGGGATAAATTTTTCTGTTTCTTCTTTTTCCTTGACTTCTCTGGGTTGATTTCTATGCATTTGATAGAACAGTCACTTCTCCCAGTCTTGACAGTGTTCTCATGTAGGATATGAACCTTATCTATCAGCCCAGCCTGAGTTCTTGGTTGTCTCTCAAACCTTTGTAATTTTCCAAGCCACTCTCTCTGTTTTTAGTGACTGCTAGTATTTGAGGGTATGCTGGAATCTGTCTTTGTCTCAAAGGGGATAATCACATTCAGAATTTAAATGTATGCTGGTTGGAAGCTGGATCCTCAGGCAGCAGCTGGAAAAGTATGCAATTAAGGAAGATACTCAGAGATGCACTTTTTGTCTGCCTCTCTGTGATGGGCCTGTGTGTCTAGCCACAGAGGAGTCCACAGAGGAGTGCTCCTGTGCCTATTAATGTCCTTTCCTTTGTTTCTCATAATGCTGTGGGACTCTGGATGCAAGCCCTATTGGCTATCAGAGCCAAGTGATCTAGGGACTCATCTTTTGGACAGTGACTGCAAAACAGTAAAGCACCCACAATTTCACGTGATGTAACTGTGATTATCTCCATTTCTGTCACTAACTGTGTTCGCAGTATTAAAGAGGCAAGGGCTGGTTGGAGAAGGGTGTGAAATAAAACCATTCCTGCCAACGTATGAATTTGTCTCACACAAGAAATATTTTTCTAGGTGAATAACTAAAAATTGAACTTAACTGTTGTACCAGACAGTTGCTAAGTGTTTTTGCGTGATTTATTTAATTTCATCTTGTCAACACGTTAAGAAATAAAGAGTTGAAAATGTTAAATTCGGGGTGCCTGTGTGGCTCAGTTGGTTAAGCCTCTGACTCTTTATCTCAGCTCAACCTTAGTCTTAGGGTAATGGGTTTTTACCCCCTGTTGGAGGCTTAAAAAAAAAAAGTTAAATTATTCACCTATGTCCACACATCTCTTAGCAAAGACCTGGAATTTAAACCCAGGCTTCTGACTCCAGAGACTTCCCTGGGATGCTACAGGGTATGCACCTGTAGCATGAGGTTGCATCCATCAATTGACATTTGCTAACATTTTTAAAGGTATTTAACTATGGTATATAACATATATATTGAAAATATGTAAAAATAATATTAATAAATTATTATAAAGGAAAAACTCGTGTATCTGCTACCTACATCAAGGAATGAATCATTGCTTCTTTGCAAGGGGACCTGGCACAAAGTTGTAGCAAACAAATAGCTGCAGTTGCCACTCTTCTGTCTTCAGCTTCACAGTGTTTCCATGGCCAAAATTGCTCTAAGCTGTCTCTGAGTTCAAAGCATTCAGCAAACAGTGGCAAGGCAGAACCACCAGAAACAGCTACATGATTTCTCTGACAAATATGGTAATACTGTATAAGCTAGTCGAGCCATTTCTGTGTTGCTGTGTGGGCATATACAGCAACACAAATTGAAACAGAATGGAACCTATCCCTGTTGGCAGAATAGTCTAAAAGAATGGAGAAATCAGTAACCATCCCAGCTGGTATAAAACTGAATTGTTTCAAAACCTACTCATATTTGATGCCAAGTAAAAGCACTGTGTACCCATTAAAACATGGCATGATTGAAGAAAAAAGTACATTTGAAACCTAAAAAAAGAAAGAAAGAAGTAGAACATTGCCATTATTCCAGAAGCCCTTTACTTTTCCCTTCTTACATCCCCCAAAATGTCCGTTTCATGACATTTATTGTAATTATCTTAATAGTTTTACCATGTAAGATTGTAATGACTAAACAGTGTAGATTAGGTCTACCTCTTTATGAACTTTATATAAATGGAATCATATAGTATATAACATTTTTTGTCTGGCATCTTTTGAACATATCTATGAGATTCATCTAGCTTTTAGTCCTGTAACTTTTTTTTTTTTTTTTTTGCTATATATTCATTGTAGACCTATATCACCGAATGTTGTTAATGGACAATTCTAATTCTTTTTTTTTAAGATTTTATTTATTTATTTGACAGAGAGAGAGATCACAAGTAGGCAGAGAGGCAGGCAGGGAGAGAGAGGGGGAAGCAGACTCCCTACTGATCAAAGAGCCCGATGTGGGGCTCGATCCCAGGACCCTGAGATCATGACCTGAGCCTAAGGCAGAGGCTCAACCCACTGAGCCACCCAGGTTCCTTGGACAATTCTAATTCTAATAAATTCTGATGTTAATGGACTGTTTACAGTTAGACTTACAAAAATATGCTGCCATGAAAATCCTTGTCTCTGTCACTTGCTGCATTCATGAATTTCTGTTAAATATATGTTTAGAAATAGAATTGCTGGGTCTATAGATATGCATATGTTCAACTTCGGTAGGTATCACCAAATTGTTTCCAGAATGGTAGTATCAATTTTATACTTGTACCAGAAGTACATAAGCATTTCTCTTGCTACACATCGATTGGTATTCTTTTTAATTTTAGCCATTCTGATAAATTGTGCTGTAGTAGCTTATTGTGGTTTTTTATTATTAATGAGGCTGAGTAGAATTTCATATAGTCAAGGTCACTTGGATATCCTGTTTTGTCAATTTCCTCTTCAAGTGTCTTGCACAGTTTTTAAATTGGATGGTCTGTTGTTGTATGACTGAGACTCATTATTTTGTGTATTATTACCTTTTAAGTTATATATTTGTGAAAGATTTATTTGATGAAACAAGATGGGATCGGGAGGGAGACAAACTGTAAGTGACTCTTAATCTCACAAAACAAACTGAGGGTTGCTGGGGGAAGGGGGGTCGGGAGAGGGGGGTGGGGTAATGGACATTGGGGAGGGTATGTGCTATGGCGAGTGCTGTGAAGTGTGTAAACCTGGCGATTCACAGACCTGTACCCCTGGGGATAAAAATACATTATATGTTTATAAAAAATAGAAAAAAATTTAAAAAATAATTTATTTGAGAGAGAGTTGGGGGGAGGGACAGAGGGAGAGGGAGAGAAAGAATATCAAGAAGATTCCCCCTTTGAGCCCAGAGCCCAATATGGCAATCAATCTCATGATCCTAAGATCATGACCTGACCCAAAATCAAGGGTCAGGTGCTTAATTGACTAAGCCACCAAGGCGCTCCTCAGTTATATATTTTTAAAATATCCTCTACCACTCCATGGTAGTCCTCTTCTATGAAGTCTTGAAGATAGTGGTCTGAATTATCTTCTAATTACTCTGCAGAGTAATGGGTAAAGATAGTGTTTTCAATTATAGTGCTAGGAAACTTGGATACAATGTGGGAGAAAAAAAACTCTTGTCCTCTATCCCATACCATACATGCACACACACACACACACACACACACACACACACAATTGTTATAGTGGATTGCTAATATAAATAGGAAAGATAAAACAATAAAGATCTTAGGAGATAATTTAGATGACTTTCTGCATGACCTCAGAAGGGCACCATTTTTAAATAAGTACACAAAAAGCACTAACTAAAAAGAAAGTGTTGGTGAATTGTACTACATTAAAATTGAATTATTTCCTCAGAAGACACTAATTCCCCATTCAACTGGGTCTAATCTGTTAAATATTTCCACTGAGTTCTTAATTTCAGTAGTTCAGGTTTTCCATTCTAGAATTTCTATTTGATCCTTTTGAGATCCCCTCTGTCACTTATATAGTATCTCATTATTTGTCAATATATTTTATCTTTCAGCTCCTTGAAATGTAAGCATAATCATTTTAAAGTCTAGCTTTAATATCTGAAGATTCTGTGAATAACTTTCTTTTTTCTTTTTTGCTTTCCCCCCTGGTTAAGCCCTTTCATGCCATTTAATTTCCTTGTGTGTCTTGTTATCTGTGCTTGTGTGCCAGCCATTGTTTCTAAGAATTATAGCAATAATCTGTGGTCTGTGGTGATGTTATCTTCCTCCATAGAAGATTTTGTTTGTTTCTGCCACTTGTGGTGGGGCTCTATTAATCTAGGATTACTTAAATTCAGTTTCAGAAGTGGTTATTTTTCTAGATTATCCATATATCTCTTAGCTGAGATCAGCCTATGTGAAAAACTTTTTTTTTCCCCCAATTTACTCTTCCGCCTACAATACAGACATTCAGAGCCTCAACACAAATTTCAGAGATTTTTATCTTGATTCCCCCCTTAGCAAACCTGGGCTTTTTCCCTTCCCTATAACCTTCTAGAAATGCTGCTCAGACTCTTAGATTCCTCCATTAGAATAGCAAATTCTTTACACTGCCTCCCTTAAGTATTGCCTTCTCTTAGGTTTTGGCCAAATAAATCTTGCCTCCATTATTAAAATCTCAGTACCCTTATTTTATTTTTCTGTAGCTTTAATAGTTATCATCATCAAAAGATTTGGTCCATACTGCCCTGCGAACAATTATCAGAAGTCAAAGGCCCTATTCCTCACTTCTCATATCAGAGGGTAGAACTAATTTCATAAAGGGCATTCAATTATATGATATTTTCATGTTTTCTGATTACCAAGTGAAAAATTCATTAGGCTCTGTCCAAAAAGAAACTTTTGGGACCATTTCAGTTTTAGAATTCACAGGTCTAAATTCAATAACCCAGTCAATAAATTTTGCCTGTATTAGTTGATTCCTTTTCTTGTAATATATACCCAATTCAAACTGACTTTTTAAAAATTAGCAATGTTTGTTCACTTAATCCAGAGGCACACTAGCTTCAGGAGGGGTTTCATGCAGCTTCTCAAATAATCTCATCAGGACTGGTTTCAGTCTCTCTCTCATTTCATTCTTCTGCCATGTTGGCAGAAGTTCTCAACCATAGTGGATTTTGGAGACTCCCCATTTATGTAGTTAGCATCTTGAAGTGAAAGAAAGAAAGAAAAGAAAAGAGAAAAAAATAGAGAAAGAAAGAAAAAGAAAGAAAGAAAGAAAGAAATAGAATAGAAAGAAAGAAAGGCCCAAGATCCTTGAAATTGTATTTATGTCTCACTGGCTCTGTTGCATCATGAGTCCTTTCATAAACCAAACACCATTATCTGGGAAATGAGACCCATACCTAAGTCAAGTCATCCAACACTAAAAATAGTGTGAAGTCCAATCAGAAGCATAAGATCTGAAACTTGCAGAGAGCATGCTTTACTGAGAAAAAGTCAGAAAAATTGTTTCTGGTAGAAGGGGAATGCTTCCTGGGCAAAAGAAAACAACAGAATGTCTGTTACCCCAGCCCTCTACAAATCTGTATTGCAGTTGTCCTCTGCGGCCTGTGTGTCTCCCAGTACCTTAGAAAGCATTTTATTGTCCATTACGCTGTCACAAGTATACAAGGGATTCCCATTGCATGTCTGATGTGCTTGATGTGAATCTCTTTTGCCTGTTAGTTTCAAAGGATTGTTGGGATTTTTGTGCATTTGGGCAGTGGAAACAGCAGTGCTCTGCCACTAGTTGATTTCCAGAGGAGCTTAATCTAAACACAATATGCCACCTTGATGAGTGCCCTATGGGAATAAAAGGTTAGAATGGAAAACAAGTATAGGCGGTCAGTTTGGGATCATGCCTCGGAAAAACGCCTGGTGTTTTCTGTTCTGAAACTCAATGAAAATGAATTGATGAGCAGACAATAGCCTGGGTGTCCAGCTGATTGATCCGCGCAGCCCTGAGCGTCCCCAAGCCTTTTGGCAGCCAGCCAGCTTTCTTCTGTTCTTTCCTTATTAATTCAGGCGATGATAAATGGTCACGCTGACAGCCCACCACAATGAAAATAAAATCCTTGTCAGGGAGTCTTCCATCTTCCAAGAAGCAAAGAAAAACTTGTCCATAACCCTCTTGGAGTGGAATTTTCTCACACAATCTTCATAGCGATGTGTGTGTGACAGCGTATATGCGTGTGAATATGTATATCCTGCTGAATGCTGTGAGCTCATGGCTAGGAAAAAAGCGCAAAGGTTTATTTTCTAAAAGGCCCCTGCAAACAGAAACCACCCAGTTATACTTTGTTCTCCATTAGCGAACTTGAGAACATGTAGAACTCTTGGAAATACCTGGAGTTCAACAACACAAGGGAGAAGAAAATTAACACTCCCCACCCCCTTGGGGTTTTATAAACACAAGTAGCAGTCGTAGCATGGAGAAAGAATGGATGTAAATGCTTATCATCCATCATGACTGGGATATTTTATGCTAATCACTTTACCTTCGCTAACTTCATAAACACCTCTCTTTGTCCTGAGCTGTATTGTGTGGCACTTCCTGACACACTGCAGAAGCTGGCATGTGTTGGGTGAATTGTTTTCTTTATCAACAAAGTTTTTCATTTTCTAATGTTGCTGAAACAGGATGCCGCATGAAGAGAGCTAGAGTCCGAAGAGTTATCACGGCCCCGGGAAATCATCAGCTCAGGGGACTGAGACACACCTGAAGGCTGGTGCTGTATGCAGACAGTTCTCCCGCAGATACTTTCACATGCATATCAAAGGCGAGGCGCGTACCTTTTGCAACATTGCTTGTAATAGCAAAACGTCAGGAGCAACCTCTATGGTAGGTAAATTAAAATAAGCAGTAGGCAAATTAAAATAAGACAGAGGAGTTCAGAAGAACAACCATTAGAAAGAACAAAGAACTTCTAGATGTGTCAGTGGCAACAATTTTCAGGGAAAAGATGTCACAGGAGAGTATATGATATTTATTTTGTTAAAGCAGGGAAAAATAACAATATGTATACATGGTTGCATAGCTTTCTGGGCAGAAAAACTGAGAAATACAAAACATTGGCCTTTTCTAGGGAAAGACAGTGGGAGCTTTGGAATAAGTGGGTGAGTCTCAGATATTTTGTGCACGTTGAATTTTGTTTTTACCATTATGTGTGTTATGTTTTCCTAAAAATGTAATTACCAGTTAAGATACGTTCCTCTGGTTTCAAGGCAAATATTGCACTTTGCCAGTCTGCCTTCTGAAGGTGTATACAAATGCTACCTGGCTATTGGCTAAGATGCTTTTCAAAGACCTCCAGATACTTCTCCGATTGCTGCACTTGTTCCCGGGACCCTGGGGCAGAAGGCTTGCCCTTCTCTCCAGTGACACTCTGACATAGGCTGCAGTGTAGCTCACTAGTTCTCAAGTTCTGGCATGAATAGGAAGCACTTGGAGATCTCAAGTAAATAGATTCCTATGCCCCTTCTCCAGATTCCAGAAGTGCATCAGTAGCTCTGGGTGAGACATGACTCCGCATTTTTTTTCTTTTTAGAAATTTTTAGTTAAGGTTTTTAAAAATTTTTTAATTCCAGTATAGTTAACATACAGTGTTATATTAGTTTCGGGTGTTCAATATAGTAGTTCAACAATTCTACACATTACTCAGTGCTCATCATGGTAAGTGTGTTTTTAAACCCCCTCACCTATTTCACCCATGTCCCACCCATGCCCCACCTCCGGTCTGGTAACCATCAGTTTGTTCTCTGTAGTTCAGAGCCTGTTTCTTGGTTTATCTGTCTGTCTCTCTCTCTCTCTTTTTCCTTTGCACATTTTTTTAAATTCCACATGTGAATGAAGTTATATGACATTTGTCTATCTCTCACTGACTTATTTCTCTTAGCATTATTTCTTCTAGCTCCATCCATGTCTTTGCAAATGACAAGATTTCATTCTTTCTGTGGCTGAATAGTATTCATTTATATTTTTTCCTTATTTTTTATCCATTTTTTAAAAGATTTTGTTTATATATTTGACAGAGATCACAATTAGGCAGAGAGGCAGGCAGAGACAGAGATAGGGGGAAGCAGGCTCCCCACTGAGCAGAGAGCCCAATGCGGGGCTCAATCCCAGGACTCTGGGATCATGACCTGAGCCGAGGGCAGAGGCTTTAACCCATTGAGCCACCCAGGTGCCCCTATCCATATTTTCTTTATCCATCTATTGATGGACCCTTGGACTGTGTCCATAGTTTGGCTATTATAAAATAATGCTTCTATAAACACTGGGGTGCACGTATCCCTTTGAATTATTTTGTATTCTCAGGGCAAATATCTAGTAGTGAAATTGCTGGCTCATAGGGTAGTTTTATTTTTAATTTTTTGAGGAACCTCCATACTGTTTTCTCTAGCGGCTACACCAGTTTGCATTCCCAGCAGTGGTGTATGAGTGTTCTTTTCTCTGCTCCTTGCCAATACTTGTTGTTTCTTGTAGTTTTGATTTTAGTCATTCAGACAGGTTTGTGATGATATCTCAATGTAGTTTTGATTTGCATTTCCCTGATAAGTGATGTTAAGCATCTTTTTATGTGTCTGTTGGCATCTGAATGTCTTCTTTGGAGAAATGTCTGCTCATGTCCCCTGCCCACTTTTAATTGGATTATTTATACTTACAGTGTTGAGTTGTATCCCTTCTTTATAATCCTTTATCAGAGAAGTCATTTGCAAATATGTTTTCCATTCAGTAGATTGCCTTTTAGTTTTGCTAATTTTTTGCTTTGCTGGGCAGAAGATTTTTATTTTGGGGCACCTGGGTGGCTCATTTGGTTAAATATTTGACTCTTGATTTCAGCTCGGGTCATGATCTCGGTGTCCTGAGGCTAAGCACCGTGTCAGGCTCTGTGCAGGCATGGAACCTGTTTAATATTCTCTCTCTCCCTCTGCCCTTCCCCCCACCAAGCCACGCACTCTCTCCTCTCTCCTCTCTCTCTCTCTCTCCCCCATTCTCTCTCTCTCAAAAAAAGAAGTTTTTTATTTTGATGTAGTCCTAATAGTTTATTTCCTTCAATTTCTCTTGCCTCAGGAGACATTACTAGAAAATTGTTGCTATGGCCAGTATTACAGAAATTACTGCCTGTGTTCTCTTCTAGGATTTTTATCATTTTAGGGCTCACATTTTGGTCTTTGATCCATTATGAGTTTATTTTTGCATATGGTGGAAGAAGGTGGTCCAGTTTCATTCTTTTGCATGTAGCTGTCCCGTTTTCCCAGCACATTTGTTGTGCCTTAGTTTCAGCTTGTAGACTGGGAAGAAAACTCACCTTATTTTGAGGATTTTCATGAGATTCAAAAAAGCATTAATAGAGATAAATTGCAAATTATAAAACTTATACAAATATATGTGACTTAATTTTTATATTTTGTCTGCAAAATGGAAACAACATTCATACCTGTTCAACAGGGTTACACTAAAGATTAAATGAAATAGTGCCAGGTAAAAAAAGCCTTCTCTCTGATTCATAGTGAGTTTTCATAAGGTTAGCCATTTGTTTCATTTTGCACAAGCTGGGATTAAGACTCTGCAATGTCTACTCAGTGTCTTTGTGATTCCATTACAGAGAATCCTCAACAGAGGCCCCAGCCACACTCCCATCTACTTCTGGGACATCTTGCTGTGACCTAGCACAGCTTCGAAAAACTGAATGCCATGCCTCCTACTCCTAATCAAGGAGCCCAGTGGTGTTTACTCTAATGTGGCTTATCCCAGGTCAATATCAAAAGAGCCACAAGATTCTTCAATCATTTGTTTCCTGTACACTTAGACTATCCTTATGCATCTAACAAATTAAATGTGTAATTGTGGTCAACTTTCAAGTTAGCTTAAGTGTTCCACCACCACATAAAAATATAGTAAGATTTCAACTTGAAATCCCAACTCTGTATCAACTGCTCATTTGTACATATTATAGTAGAATTATAAGGCTAACTTAGTAGGACAAATTCTTTTAAATTTTATTTTACATAAAATACCAAATCACATAAAATTCCAAATGCACGGACTGTTTTACTAAAAAATATTACTACTTTGGGTCTTATAAACATTTCTGTATTTAATTCAAAATCTCCCAAGAGTTTAATTAACTTTGACCTCTAAGGAAACTATAATTTTATCCCATGCTTTTTGGAAATTACTCAAGATAGCAAAATGATCATTGGTTTCAGCTTAGTCTACTAAATGAGTTCTGTAGGCAACCTTAGGTGAGCAGCACCAAACACTATGATAATTGCTCCATCAAGACTCCAGAAGTCAAAAGAAAGAACAGACATGGAGCCCATGTGTCTCAATTCAGGTTATACCCTACCTAACACTTTTTGACAGATAAGTCTGGAGCCTACACAAACTGATCACTTCATTGGTTTTAGCAATTCTCTGCCATTATTTTGATTGGTATTTCCATCCAATCAATAGACTGGGCACCAAGTAGAATAGAGCATTTTTTCTTGTTCTTAGGACCATACAGTTTTATTTTGTTTTTTTTTTAATATCATAATACCTAGAAGATGTTGGCTGTCTTCTGTGGCTCCACTTAAACATTTAGTCACAGTTTCCAGAGACTTGAGGCAGGGGCCCTCAGCCCCAAGCCACATGTTCTTGCAGTTTCTCTAATTGCCATTACATGTTCTTACATCTGTACCCACTCATACTGTTCTTCCTCACCCAGGAGGCCCCGTCAGTCCTCCCAATCAATAGTCATAGAAGGGTTTCGTGAGAATCAGTAGGGAACTCTTGAAAAAAGACATTCTGATCTGGTAACTCTGAACTCAAGCCCAAATTTATCTTTCTGTTTGTCTGTCTGTCTATTTTAGATAGTTGTGTTTGGGGAAACCAGTGGTCTAGAAAGACCCAGTTCCTGCCCAGCATCCATCTATACAGAGCATAGGAAATAATCATAGTCTAGAAATTAAGAGATGTGGTTTCTACTGCTAATCTTCCTAACTCCTTAGCTGTGTAACTTTGGATATGTCACTTAACTTTCACACACATTTATTTCTGCAAGAATCCTTTTTCTTTGTTTGTTTTGGGTGTTCCCCCCACCCACCCGCAAGAATTGTTATTTGCATTTATTAGGCATGTACTATGCACTAGGCAGTGTACTAAGGCTTGATACACATTGTCTCACACAATCGTTACAGCAACTTTCAATGCTCTGCTTTTCAATGGCGTCTACAGATGAGGAAACTTCACCTTGGAGATGTTTAAAGAAGTTGAAGAAGTTGTCCAAAGTTAGCTCTACAGCTGATGAATGGTCTAGATTAAATTCAGACATAGAGCTGCTGACACTGCAGCCCTTGGCCTAGGCCAGTTTAGCAACCACCTCTATCTATGAAATATAATTTTCTGGTGCATTTCAGGAGAGATCTTTTTAATACCCACTGAGTCATTAGGGCCCATTGCAACTGAGCTACATTTCTTTCTTTTATACAATCCTGTTCATGATCTGGAATTGCTATGGAAACTATAGGTAGAACACTAGGTTTTTTTGTTTTGTCTAAAGCTGATTCGATCATCTTTGATATTTGGCTCCATAAGGCCCAAAGGGTAAAAGAAAGTAGTCACTTCAGGCTTTTGAACTTGGGAATGTATGAGAAACCCACAAAGAATCACTCTGATGGGAAAGACAACTGTTAACCCCCAGCCCCACCCCAGAGTATCACAGTATATTGTATGACACTTTGTGTTATCAAGGGCAGGGAGGATAACAAGAGATTCAGTTAGTAAAATGTCCCAACAGTTTTTCAGCTGAGCTGTGGTGAGGTTTTGTTTTGTTTCTTTTCCTTTTCCTCTCCTTAGGGTAAGCTATAGACTGATCGTGTGGGATGGCTTAATTCCTGCCTGCATTCAATTGAATTTTACATTTCTCTGTTTATTGGCTGTTCATTTTGCAATGAAATAAGGTGTCCCTCTTCACACTTCAGCACTTAAAAAGGAAGAAATTGTTTGGTGAGGACAGAGATGCATTTTAGTGTTCAGAGAATGTAAGCAGGCTCAGGAACCGTTCAGCCTCATTTATAGACAAGGGTGAGAAATTCCACACTGTTTATATTGTGGCTTTGGGGACTGTGTTTGCAGAGATAAAACAAGACCATGTATTGCACCACAGCTCAGCAATTACCTCAGCAGCCCACATGCACCCCTGGGATTTTCTAGAACAACGTGAAACAGTCCACTGGGAGTAAGAGGAGAGGGATTTGGCTCTTTTTTTCCACTTAGAACGCAGCTCAATTCATGGGCAGCCAGATGCTTGTGTAAATATAAAAACAAAAACTCTTGGGTTGAAGTTATTTAAGAATAGTCTCATTTTATTTCTTGCAACAAGCCCAATATACACAGATACCACACTCCTGCTCTTCTCAGAAAGTCCAGGGAAGTTTAAACTCAGGTCGCGTCTTGCCTCCATTGGTGTTAATTCATCTGCAGGTGAAACGCACCATGGCAATGTCTGGATCTATAAAAGAGACAGAATCAGAACAAAGCTGTGACTGTGGAAACGTTCCAGTGGAAGGGAAGGCACAGCGCTTAAGTGTTTTAGACAAACTGAATGCTTGACCACTGAAAACTATATTTCAAGCAGGGGAATCTTCAAAGCTTTTAATCATTGCTTGGATCTCAAAATCAGCTTCTGAGCCCCTGTGTTCCTTATGGATCATGGGAAGAGGTGCTGAGGACTGGAGAAAAGCTGACCCTTTAGAGTGAGCCTGAAGGATAGAAGTGAGGACAAATGTCTAGCTCACAGCTAACGGCATTAGGACAAGTCATCAACCACAGCAATTATAGGCATGAGAACTAGTGGTTGAGTAAAACCTTTTGAGGGTCAGGCCTAAAAATGTGGTGACCGACTTAGGTGTTCTAAGTGGGCTACTGTCAAGTTGGTGGCACAGAGCGCTATCAACTTGATCAGCCCTTTCAACTTGCACACATACAGCTGTCCAAGACAGTCAACCCCAGAGCTCTGGGTTGAGATGGTTTCAGACAGATCATTTGCTCTTTTAGAACCCATGATTATTGTCTGCATTTACTCCCTGATTTCTTTTTCTTCCCCTGGGGATTGGATAGCTCTTCTTTCAAGCTTTCAAAATACAAATTGTGACCAGTCACATTCTTTTTCTGGGAAATGGGACCACGTCTTCGGAGCCTACCTATCAGATGGAAGCTATTTCTATGATCGTAAGTTGCTCTTTATCTCTGTAAGGTTTACCATTATCAGTAACACTAGGGTGAGGTTGTTATTAGTGACTTCCATGTCGTTTTCTTGTTCCTTCCTTATTGAAGGAGCGAGGAAGAAAGGGCGAAGTGTACTCTCTGGCAGAGCATGCTCATTAAACTAGGCTCTAATGAGCCTCCTGATTACAGACGAGAAAGAGAAAAGCACAGTGAACACAGCATGTCAAAGACCTGGGTTCAGTTTTGGCCCTTCATCTAATTTGTTAGGGAAACTTGAACAGATGACCTCATTCCCCTGAGTCTTAGTTTCCTGATTTATGAAACAAGATAAAAATGACAGAAATATCATTTTTACTCCCGAGAGCAATGATGGAATAACTAGAATGTAATTAAAAGTTTCTCTTTCTGTGTTTCTCTTTCTCTCTTTTTAAGACTTGGAATATGTTGGCAGGGTCATAGCAAAGTATATTTCTTTCTGGATTAAATTAAGGAAGCACCTTGATGTATGTGCAGGATTTCAGGAGTGATCTCTTTTAGCATGAATGAGTAGAATATATACAATTCCCAAGTACCTCTCTCTACTACCAAACTAAGTGTAGTTATGTTTGGGGGTGTGGGTTAATCTCCCACAAGGAGGCATGATCATTACTATAGTGCTGAAGTCTTGGGTAAATAGATAAGAGTAATAACAATAATATTGGTAATACTTAATAATAAATAGGCACTTAAACTCTTCTAATGGAAGAGACATGAAGATCTTATTTAGACTTAACCACTAATTGAGCCCTTGTCATGTATCAGGGACTAGGTTAAGCAGTCTGTGTGCTGAATTTATTTGATCTTACCATAGCAATGAGATCAACTGTTACTATAGCCAGCCTCCAAGATTCCACAGTGATTCCCACATGCAGCTGTATAGCAGCCAGCAGCAGTTATGTGAGTCCACCATCTTGGACTTGGATCCTCCAGCCCCAGTAAAACATTCAGCGGACTATAGCCCCAGTCTACATCTTGATGGCAGCCTCATTAGAGACCTTGAGCCAGAACCACCCAACTAAGCTTCTTCAGAATTCCTGCCTCCTTGAAAACACATAAAATAATAGAAGTTTATTGTTTGAAACCACCAAGTTTAGGGATAATTTTTTTACATAACACTAAATAACTAATATACCATATTATATGGAAATGTAAATAGAAGCATGGGGAGGTAAAATAAGTTGTCCAAACCACAATCCTAGGAAACATCAACCTAAGCACAAATCTAGGCCATCTGGCTCGCAGTCACTATACTCTTGTTTGCTTTTCACAGGGGAGAGAATGACCATAAAAGCCTTATGCTTACATTTTAAACACATATCAGGAACCTACAACAAAAATCACAATTCTAATAAATTGTTGCCAATTCTAAGTAACTGTCCTAATTATCCTTATTAACAAAAATATATTTGAGCTTTTGTAGTTTTTATAAACTGGAATTCTTAAAAATTTGGCATGGACAGCTCATTCAACACATATTTCTATCACATATTTCTCATCTTGAGACTGCCCCCATTTTTCCAGATTTATTGACAACTGCACTTTGAGTCTCTTCAACAGGCCTTTCTCATAAGGGCTCACTCGGGTCTTAATACCCAATGTAAACCTTGAAAAAATTAAGCGATGTCTTAAATGAATTCATGGATAATGTTCTTTCTTGGTTGCTTCTTCCTGATCATTTTGGAGGCCATTTCTTATCCTTTTATTTTAACTATTAACTCAAAACTCTCCAAGTTCTAGTGAACTGGTTTATGCTAATCAGAGAGTCAAAGATTAGTCTATGAACTGGAATACTAGTGTTTTAATTTACAATGAAAACCCAAAAATCAAAATACTATATTCCACTCTTGATGGCACACCCTTACCTAGGAAATACAGTTAGTTTTCAAAAGGTTTCATGGAACAAAACAAAGTTTTGGTTCTTTTATGACCTGAAGGACTATCTCACTAGGCCATATAAAACATTTCTTGTTATTATAACCCTATCATCTTTTACCCTTGGGCAGAACTTGTTATTATCTTACACATTTTAACTCTATCAGGCAGGAACAACTAAGTACAGCTACCTATACACCACTTAGAAACCAGTCAGTACAACCTGATGATCTGCCTTTGTTACCTTGGCTAGATTTGGGAGACACTGAAGGCTCCTAACAACCATATTTACAAATATGCTGCTAATTCCTGCAGTTGACTGATGTCTTTCATTTTGTATTTAGTTCTTACTAGTTGCTATCAAAGAAGGTAACTGTTCTATGGTCTGTTTCCCAAAATCAGGACCTGGAGGAAATCTTTGTGGTACCCTGTTGATTCATACTGTTCTCAGGAGCTTCCCAAGTGTAATCTGAAAACAGCTCCCATAGTCACAGGGCAGGGAGAGACCCAAGAAGGAGGCAAGTCACTCCAGGTTGGTAGGTATCAGTTTTAATAATCAAAGGGAACTTATATGCAGGGCTTGTTTTGAGTGGCAGCAAGACGAATGGATCCCCACACCCACCCGACAAACCCTAAGTTTACAAAGAGGCTATAACTAGGGTCAGTCACATAAATTGTACAGGTAGTCTCAACATCGTATCTCAAGGCTTTGTCCTTTGATCAGTCTCTGAGAGCAGAAAAGGCAAATAGAACCCACATTTCAAGGACAGAGGAGGGGTTGGGGAGCCTCTGTGTTCCTGAGTCTAGCTCATGGGTCATTCGTGGTCATGGATTTTTTTGTTGTTTTTGTTTGTTTTGTTTTTTATTTATTTGTTTGTTTGTTTTTAAGTTGGTTCCACACTCAGCATGGAGCCCAATGCAGGGCTTGAACTCACAACCCTGAGATCAAGACCTGACCTGAGATCAAGAGTCAGATGCTTAACCAATTGAGCCAGAGTCACCCAGATGCCCTGGCAGTCATGTCTTTTTGATGATATTAACCAACAATCCCATTTTCAACTGATTACATGAAGAAGTATCCTGTCTTCTACCAGCTCATCTCAATGACAAAGGAAATCAATTGTACATTGGCTTTCATGAGAACCCAAACATTGCCAGCAAAAATCTCAACTTTCATGAGGATAGAAAGAGCAATAGGGACCTATATTAGTAGAATTATTCTGACACCATACTGCCCAACCTACACATTGCCTAAAATCCGTATCATTAAAACGGCAATTTTTATTGAGTATCTTTGCATCATTCGCTGTGCTAGTGATTTTGCATCTATGATTACCTATATTCTTCAGAAAAATCTGCATAATAAGTTAGAAATCCTTATTTTCTTCAAGTGAAAAAATTTGAAGTTTGGAAAGATAAAGGAATATGTCCACAGTCACAATGATAGAACATAATGGAATTAAAATAATCTATGTGGCTCTGACTTTTAAGAAGTAGGTTCTCTCTACCATACCACAAACCTGCCTTACTTGTATAGGGCTTTACTGAGCTATCTATCTATCTATTTATTTATTTATTTATTTATTTATTTATTTTTGTCCAGAAGGATATTTTATTTTATTTTCAGAAAGATATTTTGAACTGCTGTTTACTTTTCACCCTTTACCAAAGACACTAGTGTACCTAAAACGTAAGTAACTACTAGCTGACGATAATTTCCCATATTGCTATGACATGGCATTTTTCATATAGTGCTTTCCTGCACAGAATGACATGTGAGTTAAACAGCAACCTATGAGTTAGGGAAAATTACTGCCATTTTGCAAATGAGGCTTAGGCTTAGTATGAGTCTCTTGCTTTATCCAAAGTAGTTCAGTTGTCTAAGTCACTCTAGGGGGTGTGGTGACTAAGTCTTTTGTTCATTTCAAAATACTATTCTGCATTTCTTTCAGACTCTTCTGCCACCCATTTTCACCTTAAAAATGAAATACACTGCAGGTGGACATTTTGATTTTTTAGATTTTTTTGATTTAGGAAAAGATAGAGAAATATTTAGGTATAACAGGTTATTTCATGGGCATCATGAAAAGACGTTAAAAAATAACATGAGAATATAGGGTTCTGGGTCAGGCGAATTGGAGGGCTGGGTAGGCAACTGTCGACTAAGACACAAAAGTGATGTTGTCAGGGAGAAGGTGAAGTTCTTTGCTTATACTCATTTCCTTAGTTCTCTTAAAGCTCTTTGAGTTAGATTTAATTTTCTTCTTTTGTTAAGGAAAGAAATGGAGGTTCAGAAAATTTAAGTAACATGTTCTTGCCCAACTTTGTAGACATTCAAAGGCAAAATCAGGATTTGAACCCAGGTCTCTGTATGTTTAGAACTCCCGCTCCCTCTACCACACCTTTGGAGTAAGAGGAAGACTGGACGGACCACCAGCTTCTCACTTTCACCTTAGATTTTGTCTGAATAGAAACACGGTGTTCCTTCTTGAAAGCACTTAGTCATTTTGTGCTATGAGCATACTTTTAGAAAATCTGTTTTAAAAGGTAAGGAGGAAAGAAGAAGAAAAGTTAGAAAACTTTGTTGCTACAGAGAAGTTGCGATAGAAATATTCTTTCCTATTCTTTCAAGGGAAAAATCAAGTATTGTGTTGGATACATTTGAAGCTACTTTTGCACATCAAGAGAGCCTTCAATTCTGCTTCAAACAGTGAATGTCTTTTTTCACATTAATAGAAACAGATTCTGATCACAGATCTTTTCATGTCTTTAGTTTCTTCTTTCTGAACCATGCATAAACTGATTTTGAAATTCTGAAAGCATTCCAAATAGAAGAGGTCTCCATTGCACATAAAATACCACAGGGGGGGTTTCGGGTTCTCATTCAATTAGCTATCAAGACTAGAATATAAGATGTCATCTTGCCAGAAAACTGATTAAACAGTGACTGGTTGTTTTCTCATCTACCGTACACTGCTGTGGTTGTCATATGGCAGTACATCTTAACACTCCTTATGATATACACAAAATTGCACAACTAATGATAGTATATTAACATAGGATCCTACTAAGTACAACATAAACCTAATTCTCTTTTATACAACTTGTAAAGTGGAAATATTTAGTCAACTTACTGTTTGGCAATTGGAGGTTTGAAAAAAACTGAATACTTTTACTTGTACTGACACATTTAGGCTCTGAATGCAGGATGAATGGATGGGTGGTTGGATGGATTGATGGATGGGTGAGAAGGGAAGAAATGATATTTGTTAAGCATATTTTATGTCTGAAGAATTATTCCTAGCATTTTATGTTTTTCTTAATAAATTGGTGTATTTACTGATAGCTGAATCCTAAGTGGTAGCCCACAGGTAATGTTCTATTTGAGATATGAATCCCAAATAATCCTTCCACTCAAGATGTGAAATAAGGTATTCTTGTGGTACTTTATCACTGTAATATTCATGCATGTAAATTTGATCCCCCAAAGCATGATCTTTAAGAAGGGGCATTTTGCAAGTTCATTATGTTATGTTTTTATAATGCTTTGAGAAATATACAGTTAGATTCTACCCTCCATGATGATTTCCCCTGCTACGGTTAGGAAAAAAGATGTCTGTGTGTGTGTGTGTGTATGTGTATATCTGTGTATGTGTGTATTCATGTGAAGTGAACTATTCTGTGTGGTTTCCAGAAAATTAGGGTGTCTATTTCTTCATACAATTGGGAAAAAATAAGTATATCCTTGGGCTTTTTTGAGGCAACTGATAGTCTCAAAGTCACATTGTCAAAATAGGATGCTGCTGTCAAGGCTGACAGTAGTATAGGGAGGAGAAGGTGCCTATTACCATTAGGACTGCTGTTACTCATTTATAAGTGGCAGCAGTAGTAAAGCTATCATTTATTGAACATAATATGTGCTAAAAATAGTACAAATGTTTTGCATCCATTATGTCCTGTTGATAAAAAACAAAAGCTAAGGCAAAGAGATTAAGTGATTTATCTGAAGTGACATATATAAAAGGAAGGGAGAGAAAGCAAAGAATAATTTCAACATGTTCTTTATCTTTACCTTGGGCTTTGGAATCAGGAATTTTTTAGTTAAAGCAACTGAAAATCCAACTCTAATTCATTTATGCAAAAATGAGGAATTATTGATTCATGTATTTGAAAAATCGAAGGTCACTGTATCTTCAGGCAAGGCTGTGTACAGGAGCTCAAATGGTGTCTCATTCTTCTGGCTCTCATTCTCATTTCCCCCACCTCCCCATCTTTTGGCTTCCTTTTCTTCTCTGTTGTCTTTATTCTCCAAAAGACAAGATAGCCACCAGCAATTTGAAGCTTATATTTTATCAACCAAGTTGAAACACTGAAAACGGTATCTTACCCCAGTGGTTCCAGGGACAAGTCCCAGAACTGAATATCATTGGCCTGCCTTGGCTCACATGCTCATCTCTCAATAACTAACTGGACTGTAGGTGAATGTTCTGATTGGCTAAGCTTGGGCTGTACACCCAACCCCTCCCATGGGTTGGTACCAGCACTGCACAAGCCAAATTAACTAAGACTGGGAAAAGATTGCTTCCCCAAAGAAAACAATGTTGTTTTATCAGATGGGGAAAAGACACAGACAAACAAAGATCACAGATGTCTGCTATAGCCACTTTGACACGGAAACTGCCATCTCTCAGACGTGAGACACCGGGGAACAGCCCCATCCCTGTAGCTGGGTGGCTCAGTCACATTCATCTGGGGTCATCATCTCAATAGGTTATCTATGTACTCTTTCAGTATAAGTATTGAAAAGCTTCCAAATGGCAAAACGTACAACTGGAAAGCATCTTAATTATGTAAACTGACTCTTTCCCACAGTTCACTAAAGCTTCCAGAATCATGAATTTGAAAGGATGAGGACTGAGGTTAAAGTAGTTCCCACCAGGGAACAAACCAAAGATTATAATTACAATGGGTATTTGGCCAGTCCCAAAAGGTTTACCAGTAAAGATTCAAGTCACATTCAGATCTTAACTGGCAGAAGGGCAGGATTTATTTAAGGGGTCCGACTAGTAGCTAGTGATGGAAAGATAATGTAGAAGTTGTTAAACAAAAGTTAATCTACTTTTATCCCATGTGTTTATCCCTATATTTGTTCTCCCTGAACTGGCTCACTCCTGCAATGGCGGCTTCTGAAGTTTATGGCAGCGCATGGTTAAGGAGGGGGAGAGCGTAGACAGCTAAACAAATGGCAGAATAATGATTAAGTAGAGAAACAGCTGGGTGCTGTAACATACAGAAGAGGTGAGTGCATCAAAACCAGGGAAATGAGCTCTATTTAATAGTCTCCACACTGCCATCTCTGGTGGCCCATTCTTCTGACTTTACAAGCCAGCTCTGCCACACTCAACTCTACCAGAAAGAAATGCAGAGAAAGAAACACGCTCTACTTTTGCATAAATGGCACTGAGGCTGCTCCTGCCTCCCTATTTGGGAGCAAAAACAATGCCAATATACCTGAGAGACTGGCTCTTGTGCCAAATCCCTCCTAGCCAAAAAATAAATTAATGGATGCTTCATCAACAAAAATTTAACTCCTGGGAAATAGTGAACATTAATAACCAAAGACTCTGATATCCTTGAAAAACCAGAGATGAGGTGTCTTCCTTCAAAACATCCAGTCATTGTGGTTGCATGATTGAAAGCCCCTGCTTTGTCACTATCTCTTCATCTCCTGCAGGGACATGTACTGCCACAGTATAATTTCTGGTACTTAAAAAGCAGGAATTACTTGCGATTTAATACTACTAGTCGCTACCTCAAATTCCACTTTTATTCACTCTCAGCTTGAGAACAGGATGCTTTCTCTTTGTGTCCCTCCTAGCAATTTCCAATCATAGACAATTTTAATATTTCATGGTTGTGTCATTATGGAACTGGCAAGCCCAGCTGCTGCCTCTTGGTGAGATAACTAGTTGTGTGTATGCTTGAGTTGTATTTTATGCTTGTCATAAAAGACACTGTTAACATTTCTTCCAAATTTTCAGGAACATAGTTAAGGCAAAATCATGTCCTTGCCACTCATAATTTCATTTATTCAATTTCCCTAGCATTCTTAGGAAGTGGGCACTCTTTCCTATCTCTCCATCCCACAAATAAGGATACGTCTCTAAATGCAAATCTGTTGGTTGTTTTTCTTTGCTGTGCATACCCTTTTTAGTTTGAACTACATCATTGTGTATACACTGTGTATTTTTGCTTTTGTTTTCTGTGCTTTTGGTGTTCTATTCAGAAGCCATTGCCAAGACCAAGGTCTTGAAGTTTTCCTCTGTTTTTCTCATAGGACTTTTACAGTTTCAATTCTTACATTTGTCTTTAACCCATTTTGAGTTGATTTTTGTTATTGTGTAAGATAGAGGTCCAATTTCACCATTTTACATGCAGATACCCAGCTTTCCCAACTCCTTTTGTTGAAGTGACTCTCCTTTCCCCATTGTGTGTTTTTGGTGTCCTTGTACAATATGCAGTGGTTCCTTTCTGGGCTCTAATTTTTTTTTTTTTTAAATCTGAATTCAATTGGCCAACATATAAAACACCATTAGTTTCAGATGTGGTGCCATTTTGTCCCATTGGCATATATGTTTGTCTTTATGCCAATGCCAGTACCACACTATATCTTTGTAACATATTGTAAAATTAGAAAGCTTTTCAGTCATTTGTATATAGCAGTACTTGTCAATGTGTGTCCCTCCCCCAAAGAAAATAACTACTTAAACAGAATACTAAAAAGAATGGAGATTCTATGGTCAAATATGTCTTAAAGTAGTATATATTTTACCCTATTATATATGCATAATAGAATTCTGAAAAGTTTTGAAGTGAAAAAATCGGGAAACCTAGAGTTTAATCAACCTCCATGAACACTGAAACCTTTATACCTTCAATACTTATTAGCATTCCCCAGACATAGTATTTCAGAAATACACTTCTGGAGCGAATCAATACTGAAGTCTTTGTATCCAAAACAGAGTGATACAGATGTATTACAACTATAATATTCCACATTTACTTATATTTTCTTTACATATGTAGATAATATTTTCATGGGCTTTAAGAGATCAAGAGGAATTTTAATGTTTTCTTGTAATTACACACAGCCCTTCCATGGTGACCAGCACATCTCCATTCACACTGCCTTTGAATATCTCTCTGGCCAATACCATCATTTTTCCTGCTCCAAAATCACCATCATGCTAATTTTTGTAATTTTTTTAAAAAAAATTTCTGATTATAAAAGTCATACATGTTTATTGCAGAAAATTTAGAAATTCCAAAAAAGTTAAATTAGGAAATAAAACTACTTAAACTCCAAAACTCCATACCCATAAATAACTATTATTTGTATTTCTTTATTAATGCTTGCATTTCATACACTCATATACACACAAGCAAATCAACCCATACATGCACCCTTATAAGAAATAGGCATTGTTATAGGCTCCAGGGTATTCCCCAAAATTTATGTTTTGAAGCTCCAGCCCTCAATGTGACTGTATTTGGAGACACATCCTTTAGACAGTGGTGCAGACACAGAGAAAAGTCCATGTAAGGTAAGAGCAATTAAATGGCCATCTGCAAACCTCAGAGAGAAGCCTCAGGATAAACCACACCTTTCAACACCTTCATTCTGGATGTAGATCAGAATGATGAGAAAATACATTTCTGTTGTTTAAGCCACCCACTCTGTGGTATTTTTGTTATGGTATCTATGGTAAACTAATATAGTAAACTAATACAAGTACATATTGTACATAATTAATTTTTATCAAGTACTTAATATATACCTCATCGTAAACTATCAATAGAATTGGTACAGTGAATCATTCCTATTGACTTCTGAGTGACAACTCTTTCTAGCTCTTTTCCTTCCTTTCTGACTCTTCCTTCATGTTCTCTTCTGCTGCTTACCCTTTCCCCCACGATATCTCAGTATTTGGAGGATCCTAGGGCTGTATTTTGATCTTTTGTCGATTTACCCCCTTCAGTGGGTAACCTTATCCATGTTCCTGGCTTTTTACACCATCTGTATGTGTATGACTTTCCAAATTTCAGTCTCCAGTCTGAATCCCTTCTCTAAACTCCTGACTTTTCTCCCATCATTCAATGCTTAAAATAATTTGTGTTTTATAGATGAGGGAATGAAAGCTCTGAGAGGTTAATTCACTTACCCCAGGCCTCAGAACTAGTAAGTGCAGGAAACTGAATCCAGTTCTAAAGCAATCTAACTCCAAGGCTCCCTATATTATGTCTCTTCTCTAGTAAGGTGAACTTGTTTCCAATCATTAATATATATGATCATTTTGTTAATTCAGTTAACAAACTGAAAATTAACTGAATTAACAAAATGATCTATATTGAACAGTCAGCTACATTCCAGACTTTGTTCTAAGTGCTGAGGCCATAACAAGAAACTAAGCAGATCAAGTCCCTGTTCTGGGGATCTTATATTTTAATGGTGGAGACAGAACTAAAAACATCATGAAAAATTTAGATGTCAGGTGATAATAAGCACTATAAAAATGTCAGTGGGAAATGGGGGGTTGGGAGGTAATCTTTTATAAAGGGTGGTGAGAGAAGGCATGTTTAATAAGGTAACATTTGAGAAAAACCTAAAATAAGGCAAAATCAAGCAATAGAGATCCTCAGAGAAGGGAGTTCCAGGTACAGGGACAAGCAAATGAAAAGACACAGATAATGCGGGACATGGTAGGTTATAGTAAGGCACTTAGATTTCACTGTGCATGAGTTACAAAGCCAAGATCAGAAAAGTGGCATATTTGATATTTTAAAAGGAGCAAAATTTTTTGGTTAGTCTATAAGGGGAAAGGGAGGGAAAGAGGCAACCAATTTGGAGGATATTGCAATAAGTTGAGAAATGATGGTGACTTGAAAAGTGGTACAAGGACAGTCATGCTGAGAAAGGAAAGAGTGGTTGAATTTGAGTCATATTTTGAAGGTAGAGCTTATAGAATTTGCTGAGGGGTGAAGTGAGTATGAAAGAATCAGAGATGAATGCATGTCTTTTGGTCTGGGGGCAAAAGGCATGGAATAGAAGGCTCAACTTCTGGGGGCAAGACTTGAACTTAGTTTTTATGAATTAAATATTTATGTAGAGTTATCAAGTGAACAATTTGAAGTTCAGAAGCAAGATCTAGGCTGGTTAAAAAGTAATTGAAGATAACAGCTTTCAGTCTTGTTAATTTTGGCCATTCTAACTGGTGTAAGGTGGTAGCTCATTGTGGTTTTGATTTGTATTTATTTCCCTGATGGCTAGTGATGTTGAGCATTTTTTCATGTGTCTGTTGGCTATTTGTATGTCTTATTTGGAGAAGTGTCTGTTCATGTTTTCTGCCCGTTTCTTGAATGGATTATTTACTTTTTGGGTGTTGAGTTTCAGAAGTTCTTTATAGATCTTGGATACCAGCCCTTTATTTATGATGTCATTTGTAAATATCTTCTCCCATTCCATGGGTTGCCTCTTAGTTTTGTTGACTTTTCCTTTGCTGTGCAAAAGCTTTTTATATTGATGAAGTCCCAAAAATTCATTTTTTGCCCTTGCTTCTCTTGCATTTAGAGACGTATCTTGAAAGAGGTCACTGCGGCCAATGTTGAAAAGGTTACTGCCTTTGTTATCCTCTCAGACTTTGATGGATTCCCGTCTTACATTGAGGTCATTCATCCATTTTGAGTTTATCTTTGTGTGTGATGTAAGAAAATGGTGTGTTTCATTCTTATGCATGCAGCTGTCAAATTTTCTCAGGACCATTTATTGAAGAGACTGTCTTTTTTCCATTGTATATTCTTTCCTGATTTGTTGAAGATGAGTTGGCCATAGAGTTGAGGGTCTATTTCTAGGCTCTCTATTCTGTTCCATTGATCTATGTGTCTGTCTTTGTGCCAGCACCATACTGTCTTGATGATGACAGCTTTGTAATAGAGTGTGAAGTCTGGAATTGTGATGTCACCAACTTTGGCTTTCTTTTTCAATATTCGTCTGGCTACTCGAGGTCTTTTCTGGTTCCATATAAATTTTAGGATTATTTGTTCCATTTCTTTGAAAAAATGGATGGGATTTTGATAGGGATTGCATGAAATGTGTAGATTGCTTTAGGTAGCATAGACATTTTCACAATATTTGTTCTTCCAATCCATGAGCATGGAACATTTTTCCATTTCTTTGTGTCTTCCTCAATTTCTTTCATGAGTACTTTATAGTTTTCTGAGACAGATTCTTTGCCTCTTTGGTTAGATTTATTCCTAGGTATCTTATGGTTTTGGGTGCAATTATAAATGGGATTGACTCCTTAATTTCTCTTTCTTCTGTCTTGTTGTTGGTGTAAAGAAATGCAACTGATTTATGTGCATTGATTTTATATCCTGACACTTCACTGAATTCCTGTACAAGTTCTAGCAGGTTTGGTGTGGAATCTTTGGGGTTTTCCACATATAGTATCATATCATCTGCAAAGAGTGATAGTTTACTTCTTCTTTGCCGATTTGGATGCATTTAATTCCTTTTTGTTGTCTGATTGCTGAGTCTAGGACTTCTAGTACTATTTTGAATAGCAGTGGTGATAATGGACATCCCTGCCGTGTTCCTGACCTTAGTGGAAAAGGTTTCAGTTTTTCTCTATTGAGAATGGTATTCGCAGTGGGTTCTTCATAGATGGCTTTGATGATATTGAGGTATGTACCCTCTATCCCTACACTTCGAAGAGTTTTGATCAGGAAAGGATGCTGTACTTTATCAAATGCTTTTTCAGCACCTATTGAGAGTATCATATGTTTCTTCTTCTTTCTTTTATCAATGTATTGTATCACATTGGTTGATTTGCAGATGTTGAACCAACCTTGCAGCCCTGGAATAAATCCCACTTGGTCATGGTAAATGATCCTTTTAATGTACTGTTGGATCCTATTGGCTAGTATTTTGGTGAGAATTTCCACATCTGTGTTCCTCTAGGATAGTGGCCTATAATTCTCTTTTTTGATGGGATCCTTGTCTGGTTTTGGGATCAAGGTAATGCTGGCCTCATAAAATGAGTTTGGACGTTTTCCTTCCATTTCTATTTTTGGGGACAGTTTCAGGAGAATAGGAATTAATTCTTCTTTAAATGTTTGGTAGAATTCCCCTGGGAAGCTGTGTGGCCTTGGGCTCTTGCTTGTTGGAGATTTTTGATGACTGCTTCAATCTCCTTACTGGTTATGGGTCTGTTCAGGTTTTCTGTTTCTTCCTGGTTCAGTTGTGGTAGTTCATATGTCTCTAGTAATGCATTCATTTCTTCCAGATTGTCAAATTTGCTGGCATGTATTTGCTCATAAAATATTCTTATAATTGTTTGTATTTCTTTGGTGTTGGTTGTGACCTCTCCTCTTTCGTTCATGATTTCATTTATTTTTCTCTTTTCTCTTTTCTTTTTGATAAGTCTGGCCAGTGGTTTATCAATCTTTTTAATTCTCAAAGAAGCAGCTCCTAGTTTCGTTGATTTGTTTTATTGTTTTTTCTGGTTTCTCTTTCATTGATTTCTGCTCTGATCTTTATTATTTCTCTTCTCCTGCTGGGTTTAGGCTTTCTTTGTTGTTCTTTCTCCAGCTCCTTTAGGTGTAGGGTTAGGTTGTATATTTGAGACCTTTCTTGTTTCTTGAGAAAGGCTTGTATCACTATATATTTTCCTCTCAAGACTATCTTTGCTGTGTCCCGCAGATTTTGAACTGTTGTGTTTTCATTTTCATTTGTTTCCATGAATTATTTCAATTCTTCTTTAATTTCCTGGTTGACCCATTCATTCTTTAGAAGGATGCTCTTTAGTCTCAATGTATTTGCGTTCTTTCCAAATTTCCTCTTGTGATTGAGTTCTAGCTTCAGAGCACTGTGGTCTGAAAATATGTAGGGAATGATCCCAAACTTTTGAGACTGGTTGAGACCTGATTTTGTGACCCAGGATGTGATCTATTCTGGAGAATGTTCCATGTGTTTTTTATCTCTCCTATTTTCAATGATAGCCTAGCTGGATATAGTATTCTTGGCTGCATGTTTTTCTCAGTTAGGGCTCTGACTATGTCATGCCAGTTCTTTCTGGCCTGCCAGGTCTCTGTGGATAAGTCTACTGCCAATCTAATATTTTTACCATTGTATGTTACAGACTTCTTGTCCCAGGATGCTTTCAGGATTTTCTCTTCATCACTAAGACTTGTAAATATTACTATTAGATGACAGGGTGTAGACCTATCCTTATTGATTTTGAGGGGGTTTCTCTGCACCTCCTGGATTTTGATGCTTGTTCCCTTTGCCATATTAGGGAAATTCTCTACAATAATTCTCTCCAATATACTTTCTGCCTCTCTCTCCTTCTTCTGGAATCCCAATTATTCTAATGTTGTTTCATCTTATGGTATCACTTACCTCTCAAATTCTCCCCTCAGTCCAGTAGTTGTTTGTCTCTCTTTTGCTTAGCTTCTTTATTCTCCATCATTTGGTGTTCTATATCACTAATTCTGTCTTCTGCTTCATTTATCCTAGCAGTAAGAGCCTCCATTTTTTATTACACCTCATTAATAACTTTTTTTATTTCAACTTGGTTAGATTTTGGTTCTTTTATTTCTCCAGAAAGGGCTTTTATCTCTCCAGACAGTGTTTCTCTAATATCTTCCATTCCTTTTTCAAGCCCAGTTAGCACCCTGAGAATCGTCATTCTGAACTCTAGATCTGACATATTACCAATGTCCATATTGATTAGGTCCCTAGCCTTTGGTACTGCCTCTTGTTCTTTTTTTTTGTGGTGAGTTTTTCCGCCTTGTCATTTTATCCAGATAAGAATATATGAATGAGAGAATAAAATACTAAAAGGGTGGCAAAGACTCAGGAAAATGTGCTTTAACCAAATCAGAAGAGACCCCAAATTGTGGGAGGAAGAAAGGGGGTAAAAAGAAGTTCAGAAAAAAAAAATTTAAAAAAGAAAAAATATAAAAAAGGAAATATATAAAAAAGAAAATATATACATTAGACTGGTGAATAAAATAGAGTCACCCACTTAATTTTGCTAGTATTTTGGTTTCTTAGAAGAAACTGCCTCCCAAATTTTTAAAGAATGAAATATATATATATATATATATATATATATATATACACACACACACACACACACACACATACACACACACAAAATAAGGGTAACATGATGAAGGGATGGAATATGAGTATAAAGATGAAAATTATTTTTAAAAATGTCTAAAAAAGGAGTCGATAAGATAAGTTGGTTGGGAGAATAAAGAAAAAGAAAGTGGAGAGAATTTGCTCAGGCTGGAGACTAGAGCAAAACCCTGTGCTAGATTTAGGGTATATTTTGATCTATTAGGGGTTGTATCCCAAATTTTTTTAGAAGACAAAACCCTATGTGTATATAAAAAATAAAGTTAGATACAGTGAAGGATAAAATATGACTTTAATAATGAAGGTTCAAAAAGTTTTTTTTATGAAAGGTATTGTTAAGATAAACTAGTTAAAAAATGTTAAAAGAGGAAAGGGTAAAAGTTACAAAAATTTTAGCATAAGAAAAAATAAAATTAAAAGAACATTAATTAACTTTGCAAGACTAAAAAATCATGGGGAGAAAGCCATGAATTCCATGCTTTGCTTTCACTTCCTCTGGAATTCCACTGTTCTCCTTGGTAAGTGAACTTGGTCTTGGCTGGATTTCTTGCTGATCTTCTGAGGGAGGGGCCTGTTGTATTGATTCTCAAGTGTCTTTGCCTGAGGCGGAATTGCACTGCCCTTACCAGGGGCCAGGCTAAGTAATCCCCTTGGGTTTGCTTTTGGGAGCTTTTGTTCCCTGAATGCTTTCCATAGAGCTCTGGTGGTCAGCAATGAAATTGGCAGCCTCCCAATCTCTGCCCTGGGAGGAGCCAAGAGCTCAGGGCCCCACTCCTCAGTGCACCCTCAGAGAAAAGCGCCCAATCATTCCCATCTCCCTGGCTTCCGGCCGCATTTTGAGCTCATCCAGCCTGTGACCAAGCATCTCTGTCTCTGGCACACAGCTCTGCCTGGAGTCTCCAAACCCACCAGATCCCTGTGCTCTTCCCGGGGGGTTCTCCCCGGATCTTGTGGGGGTGTCTGCTCACAGAGCAGTGGTTTGACTGTGCCACAGATCACAGTTTAAGGTAATCCCAAGTTGAGAGCTCACTCCTTGGCTCCATCTCTGCAGCTGGCTTCCCCACTCTAATATCTGTGAGCTCTGTGACATTCAGACACCCCCAATCCTTCTGTGACCCTGCGGGACCTGAGACCACACTGATCCCTTGTGGGCTTCACCCCAGCTTAGCCTCTGGAGCGATGTCCCTCAGTAGAGCAGACTTTTAAAAGTTCTGATTTTGTGCTCCTTTGCTCTGCCACTTGCCAGGAGCCAGCCCCTCCCCCCATGGTCTATCTTCCCATTGCTTTGGATTCACTTCTCCGCAGGTCCTACCTTTCAGAAAGTGGTCGATTTTCTGTTTCTAGAATTGTTGCTCTTCTTCTCTTTGATCTCCTGTTGGAAATGTAGGTGTTTGGAATGGTTTGATAAACTATCTAGCTGATCTCCTGCTACTTGATGTCATCTCAGCCTGCTACTTCTCCGCCATCTTGACTTTTCCCCTACAAGATATCTTATGGTTTTTTTGGTGTTTTAGAAATGCAATTGAGTCCTCAATTTCTCTTTCTTCAGTCACATTGTTAGTGTATAGACATGCAAATGATTTCTGTGCATTGATTTTGTATCCTGCCATGTTGCTGAATTGCTGTATGAATTCTAGTAATTTGGGGGTGGAGTCTTTTGGGTTTTCCACATAAAGTATCATGTCATCTGCGAAGAGAGAGAGTTTGATTTCTTCTTTGTCAGTTTGAATGCCTTTTATTTCTTTTTGTGGCTGATTGCTGAGGTTGGGATTTCTAGTACTATGTTAAACAAAAGTGGTGAGAATGGGCATCCCTGTCATTCTGCTGACCTTAAGGGAAAATCTCTCAGTTTTTCCCCATTGAGAATGATATTCACTGTGGGCTTTTCATAGATGGCTTTTTATGATGTTGAGTTATGATGTTGAGTTCCCTCTGTCCCTATATTTTGAAGACAGGAAACAACAAATGTTGGTGAGGATGTGGAGAAAGGGGAACCCTCTTATGCTGCTGGTGGGAATGCAAGCTGGTGTAGCCACTCTGGAAAACAGTAAAGAGGTTCCTCAAGATGTTAAAAATAGAGCTACCCTATGACCCAGCCATTGCACTACTAGGTAATTACCCCAAAGATACAGATGTAGGGAAAAGAAGGGGCACATGCGCCCCAGTGTTCATAGCAGCAGTGTCCACAGTAGACAAACTGCAGAAGGAGCTGAGATGTCCTTCAATAGATGAATAAGTTTAAAGAAGATGTGGTTCATATATACAATGGAATATTACTCAGCCATCAGAAAGGATGAATACCCTACTTTTACACTGACATGGATGGAACTGTAAGGGATTATGCTAAGTGAAATAAGTCAAGCAGAGAAAGGCAATTATCATATGGATTACTCATATGTGGAACGTAAGGAATAACATGAAGGACCACAGGGGAAGGAAGGGAAAACTGAATGCAAAGAAATCAGAGCGAGAGATAAACTACGGGAGACTCTGAACTCCAGGCACCAAACTGAGGGTTACAGAAAGGGGGGCAGTAAGAGGATGAGTTAATGGGTGATAGGTATTAAGGAGGGTATGTGTGGTAATGAGCATGGGGTTATACACAACTAATGAATCATTAAACACTGCATCAAAAACTAATCATGTACTATACGCTGGCTAGTTGAACATAATAATAAAAAAGATTACGGCTTTTATTTAGGTGTATGAGCTTCTCCTTACTGTTGTAACAAGTACTACAAATGTGATGGCTTAAAACAACACAGATTTATTGTCTTATAAGCCTGTAAGTCAGAAGCCTGACACAGATCTCACTGGGCTAAAATCAAGATGTGGACAGGGCTATGTTACTTTCTGGAGACTCTAGAGGAGAATCCGTGTCTTTGATTTTTCAAAGCTTCTGGAGGCTATTGCGTTCCTCAGCTCATGGCTGCTTTCCTCCACCTTCACAGCCAGCAACGGTGACTGGAGTGTTTCTCACCATGCATCTCTCTGACCACCCCTTCCCTCTCCCCCTTACACTTTAAGCAACTCTTGGGATTACATTGGGCCCATCTGGATAATCCAGATTAATCTATTTTAAAGACAGCTGACTAGTAGTAACCTTAATTCCATCTGCAAACTTAATTCCTTTTTGCCATGTAAGGTAACATGTTTACAGGTTCCAGAAGTTCAGATGTGGACATCTTTGGAGAGTGAGACACTCTTTTGTCAAATGTGGTGGTATGTAAATTGATGAGACTGAATGAGATCCCCTCAGGCTTGAATATAAGGAAGAAAAGCAGTCCAGTGCCTGAGGTTGAGGAGTTTATGGGGAACCGGTAAAGGAGACAGAGAAGAAGCAGGTAGGGAAGAAGACAAAAGGAAAAAGTGGCATCCTGAAAGCTCAGTGAGAAAAGTCTTTCAAGAAAGAGGGAATGACCCACTGTGCCAACGCTTCAGATAGGTTAAATAATTGAGGGCTGAAAACGGATGGCTGGATTTGGCAGTATGCAGGTCATTGGTGACTGTGACGAAAGTTGTTTGGGTGTTGAGTTTTGTGCAAGTCTGTTTCCTGCCCTGCTTGCCAACAGTATTCACATAAGCAGTTTCCCAAATGAATGCAGTAAAGTTGTCCATTCCTTATGACCAGTGTCTTCCATCTTTAAAAACCTTCATTTCTATCATCCTATTTTTCTTTTCCTCTTCTAGCAACATCTTTTTTGCACTGTTTTTGCTTCCTGGCTTCCTGTTCTCTCTTGCACCCATTTCAAGAAAGGTTCTGCCCTCACGTCTCCACCAAAAGAAGTTTCTGCCAGTGGAATATTGTGAAGTGTTGCTAGAGTGTTATTAAGAAATAGACCGCTGCATGGGGCACCTGGGTGGCTCAGTGGGTTAAGCCTCTGCCTTTGCCTCAGGTCATGGTCTCAGGGTCCTGGGATCGAGCCCCGCATCGGGGTCTCTGCTCAGCAGGTAGCCTGCTTCCCCCTTTCTCTCTGCCTGCCTCTCTGCCTACTTGTGATCTCTCTCTCTCTCTCTCTGTCAAATAAATAAATAAAATCTTTAAAAAAAGAAAAGAAATACACCACTGCAAATAAAAATCTGGCTGTGTCTGAGATGGAAAAGCCAAGTTGTAAAGGAGAGAGTGTGGCTTGTCCTCTTGTAATGTAGCAAGGTGGAAAATCGTATCCTAATAGAGAAAAAGAAAACAATAAAAACACAGTTCTGAGGGCTTTTTACTTCTTATGACATTTCCCTGCTTTGTAACTGTTAGACCCATGTATTGCTTGTTAACACTGTGCAGAAGGAGGGAAGCCAATATTCTGAGGACATGGAAGTGAGAAAGACATACCAGCTTCTTTGTGATTAACTTGGAAGAGATAAGGACACTCTTGACAGAGTAACTTAAATCATTGGCTGCTGAAATGTAAGCATGCTCTGAAGGGCTTCCATGCCAAGAGCCTAAGTCCTGGATCACGTGCCAGAGTCCCAGTATCTGAGTTCCTATACGCAGTGGTCTGTTTTGCTGAATTCTGTTACATTTAAAATGTACTTTAAAAGCTCAGAAGGAAAAATCACAGCAAAGCTCTTTCAGTAACATTCTTCCCTCATACAATATTTACATTACCCTCTGTATAGTGTACCAAAAAATTTTGCACAACTAAGGTGCAGAAAAATCACTTGTCATGCCCATTTAGAGATGAGGAAACAAAGAGGTTTTGCCCCAGATTCCACACCTACTGAGTAACCAACTTAGGTACACAATGCTCCTCTAAGGCTTGAAACTAAAATTGAAAAGAGATATGGTTTCTGTTCAGCTACCTAAGTGAGCAGCATAAACTCAGTAATCAAGGTGAGATGATGTTAAACATGCTGCTAAAGAAAAATGAACAGTAGCTTCACTGGGAGAGTACGGCAGCCAGAGACCACTGTGGAACTGAATAGCACTTTTCTCTGACCGGAGAAAGTCAGCACATAGAGTAGTATTTGATATATGCCTGGATACCATACTTTCATTCTGGGTCTTTCTATAACTCTAAGCCCAAAAGACCTCGACTCTCCCTTCACATTGTATTTTTTTTTAAATGTCAAATTGGATCATAGACTTAAACATAAAATATAAAGCCACAACATTTCTAGAAGAACATAACAGAAGAAACATCTTTGTAAGTTTGGATCAGGCAAAGATGTTTTCAGATAAAACTAAGAAACTTAAACCCTAAAGAAAAATATGTTAAACTTCTATTCTTAAGACACTGTAAATAAAATGACCAGACAAGGCTCAGACTGGGAGACAGTATTTGCAAAACAACTACTTGGTAAAGGACTTCTATGGAGATTATACAAGGAACTTCTCATCTCAGTAAGAGAAAGAACCCAATAAAAATGGCAAAAGATCTGAATGAACACTTATCCAGAAGAAATATATGGGTTACAAATGAACACACACACACATATGCATACACACCTATACCTTCAATATCATGAGTCATTAGGGAGCTGCACATTAAAATTACAATGAGACATGGATATGCGACTTGGAGTAAGTGGAACTTTCAGACATTGCTGGTGTTAATGGCAGATGATACAGTCACTCTGGAAGAGAGTGTGGCTATTGCTCATAAAGTGAAACCTACACTTAGCATATGATCTGTGGATTCCAGTCCTAGGTGTTTGCCCATGAAAAATGAAAACATACGTCCACAAGATAACCCATAGGTGAATGTGTATAACAGCTTTATTCATAACAGGCCCAAAATTAGAACTAATAACAAGGGCTCAGTGGTAAACTGCAGCAATTGTAATACTGCTCAGCAGTAAAAAGAAAGAAGCTACTAACACATTCAACAACATCCTAAAAAAGGCAAAACTCTAGTGCCCAAAAGCAGGTGAGGATTGCCTCAGGCTGAGGGTCTGCAGAGTAATTGACTGTAGAGGGATACTAGGAACTTCTTGGGGCGAAGTAAATGTTCTCTATTTTGACTGTAGTAGTGGTAACATGACTATGCATTTTTGCCAAAATGCACCAAACTGTCCATTTGACACGGTTGAATTTTGCTATGTATAAATGATATCTTAATAGACCTAATTCTAAGTCAAGGGGGACAGTGAATAAAAGGAAAGGAGACTTAACCCAGGGAGGCAAAAATGGGTAGTTTCCAGCTGAGAGAAAGGAAGACTGTAAGCCTTTGTTTGAAAAGAAGGAGTTTTCCAAGTGCCTGTGTTTGGGTTGAATGCAACCCACTGCCATCATTTTTGTCAGCATGGGGTTGGCCGCACGATGTGTAAGTGAGTGATTAGTGATCAGCCAACATCTAAAAGGCACGAGAAACTTTACATAAAAATCTGCTATTTTGACCTTCTGTAAAAATGACATGGAAATCTGGTCCCATTGGAATAAAATTCCAGTAGAGCCAGCCTGACTGCTGAGTGGCACTGGGCCAGCTTCACTCCTCTGCCCGTCTGGATCCCCCACAGGCATTTCTGTTTTCAATTGCGGCTTCATATCTCACAACAGCCCGGCTAACAACAGTCTCGAGAGACCTCTGTGTTGAGTAATTGGGGACGGGAGCTTTAGCATGTTCAGGCTAAAATGCCTTCTTTACACTTCCGAGAATCCCGAATGCATTTGATTTGTCAGTTGTGCTTATATAGTCCTCCTTATTTAAAACATGTTTGGAATGGTATTGTAATGTTAATAGAGCGTAATCAATTTAAATGCCCATATCTTAATTAGTAAGAGGGGAAGCCGAACCCTTCCAGGACATCCCTTATCAATGCCCGGAATAATTCTAGCTGTAGATAAAAAGCCCCCATTGGCAAATCCACCTCCTAGAAATACCTGAAGGAATCTTAGCCTTACTGCCTCAGAATACTTAAGCAGGTTGTAGTGTACACCTTGCAAAGTCAACATTTTTCAATGATGTGTCAAGTCCCAACTAGAAGTCACAATTAGAAAGGAACATTTCATTTAAAACTTCAACTGTAAATAATAAGGAACAGTTGGGGCACCTGTGTGGCTCAGTCGTTTAAGCATCTGCCTTAGTCTCAGGTCATTGGAGCCCACCCCACCCTCAAATCTGGCTCCCTGATCAGTGGGAAGCCTGCTTCTCCCTCTCCCTCTGCTGCTCCAACTGCTTGTGCTCTCTCTGTCAAATAAGTGAATAATAATAATAAATAATAATAATTAGTAACAGTTAAAAGATTTGTGAGAAAGCCACAAGATTTTTACCTAAGTTTCTTTCTCTCCCCACCCGACACCCCACCGCCTTCAGGTCTTATACAATAAAAATTATCCTCCTTCATGGCTAAAGTTTTGTTAAAGTTCAGGCGTTTTGATACAGATGTGTGTTTACAAGGTTAACAACAGGTTTCACAACAAGATCAGTCTGAGTCACCTTGTAGCAAAGACAACCAATCAGAGGAAAAGTGTCTAGTAGATGGGGGAAGCGGCAGTTTGCAGGAAAGCTCCCTCCCCCTGATCCCATGTCACAGTATAGAATTTTTTTTCCTGCAGGGTTATAATGTTCATTTGTGAATGGAAAGTTTGAGGATTATTCCCTTTTTTCACCTTGAATCCAAGCATGCCTCTGGCCCTTGTCACATAGCTCTGTAATAATTAGGGGTCATACCTAAAAAAGAAGAAAGTTCCAGGGAAGGCACAGAGGCTTTTGCCAGATTTGATTCTAAAGTTCAGAGCTAAATGTTAGGACTTTTCTGAATGGAGGTGGGGGAAGTTGTGGTGTGTGGGCCCAACTGCGTATCTCAGAACTTTAAAACAAGTTGTCAAATAAACTCTGAAGAGGTTTAATATCATGAAATGTCAACCTACCAATACAAATACTGCATTCTGGTTTAAATCCCGCTATATGTCCCACAGAACAAATATATATATACCCTGTGAGTATTATGAGCAGTGCTATTCTCAAAAACTGAATTATTTTCACTAGACAAACCTAGACGTTCATAATTCAGGCTATCTGCTTTTTTATTATCTTTTTGACATAGTACAGAGTCACTAGGTTTCATACACAGATAAATGCATATATGAGCCTTGCAATTATTCCTCTATCTACCAGTATTTTATTTATGCTTGTGTACCAAAGCACAGTATAATTCATATCTGTCAAATGTTGCCGAGAGTCATTTTAAACCCATGAGGTAGATGAAAACAGGAGGACACCAAGATTTGTTACCTAGCTCCCTTCTGGTTCGCAGAAGTCATTGTCCTTCCTAGTAGATACAGTGTTGCAAACATTAAGAATAATGACTAATAAAAAAGGTCAGATTCCAAAGCTGCTCCCTTTGGAATCTGTTTGAGCAGTTTAATAAACTGCTCAAAATGAAAGAGTACAGAGGACCTTCTTTCAAGGTGCCTAAGATTTAGGGAACGGAAAATACGATTTAAAAGAGGGCATCCTAGCAAATTAGCACTGTATCCTCAGGGAACATTTGGGTTTGCGCAGGTCCGTTTCCTGGCCCACTCACCAAGACTCTCGTATAATTGGTTTTCCTGACAAATGAGTGCAGCCAAAGTTAGTCACTCCTTGTGACCAATATTAACAAGTTAAATTCAACAGTGTTTCCAAATAGCCAGATTTGCCAGTGTACACTGTCAAGAGGGGAATATGTTTTTATTTTAATTCCTTCAATTCAAATTGGGTAACACATACTGTACTATTAGTTTCAGAGGTAGAGTTTAGTGATTCATCATTTGCGTGTAACACCGAGCGCTCATTCCATCACGTGCCCATCACCCAGTTACCCCTCCTCCGACCCACCTCCCCTCTGGCAACCCTCAGTTTGTTTCCTCGAGTCCAGCATCTCTTAAGGTTTGCCTCCTTCTCTATTTTCATCTTATTTTCAGGTCCACTGCATTATGTGAGCTGAGCTATTTTCCCCTTTCCTCTTTCTGCCGCTTTCTGTTGCCTCTCTGCTGTCATGGGGGTTTGCTCTGCTTGAAATGCCCTCTCATTCCATAATTTAGAAAATTCCAGGGAGCCTTCTGGGACCTCTGTGTCCAAATTATGTGCACTGTCCGTGGACTCCCAGAGCACCCTGTGCCTATCACACTGTCTTGCAGTCATTGATCAACTTAGCTGTCTCTGCTAAAATTGCTAGCACTTTAGTGACAACTGACCTACTTTGTACTTGCAACAATGTACGGAGTAGGTAGTCTGAACAGCGGAAGATTAAAGTGGAAGCCATTTCAGGAAGACACCACATAGGTTTTAAGTGTATTCTTTTTTCCTTTATACAAAGATCAGCAAATTGCAGTTAGTGTCTGTGCTTTTAGCATAGTGGTTATGCCCATGCCACACACGCACTTATGACTCTTGCGGAAGTTACGTTGACATCAGAATAGCCCATTTACATCAATGTTCCCATTTGTAAAAAAATTAGATTCAGACACAAACGAAAGCACTTCACAGGAGCTAGATATTTGCAACCTGTACATTTTGATTTTTAAGAGACATAGCACATAACCGTTATGAAGCTCTCTTTTTCATGAAGTTGAAAACATAATCATATTCCTGAATAGCAGATCAGTAGTGCTAGGATAAAAGAAAAGTAAATGAAAATGTCCCTTCATTTTCATATTCTCCCCATCCAGTCTCGCAATCCAAAGTACTACTGAGACCTAGAATGAAGGGATTTCTGCAGCTTTTATGCTTATTGGTGCCCCATTATTTAGAAGAAGGGGAAATGGGGAGGGATAATCTCTTGATCATTTGTTTGTAGTTTCTTCTCCTGAGATGAAATAACAGTGTATGATGACACAGAACTTTGTATTTAAAAACTAAATATAACCATCAGCTAATTTTTCTTATAAGCAAGTTTTACACAATTCAATATATTCCATCAGTATCATAGGTAAGCTGGTAAGATAGGAATGAGGCAGGTGGTTTAGGTCATAGGAACAATGGGGTGAGGCATCTTGATTCAATGAGTTGGGCAGTTTGTTCAGCTCTAAAATGAGGTTGAACAAAATTATCTTTAGAGTTCTTTTCACTATAAAACTGTATGATGCTATGATTCTGAGTCAGCCTTGCTCTTCAGTAAGAAATGAAAATCATCACACCTAATGCTGTCCAAGGCTTTAAAAAGGGTTTGTGCATCCTTTACCAAATGAAGTCAACTCTGAAATTTGGCTTGATGAAAAGACCCGGACATTTTCTGGAATAGCACATAGATATAGTCCATTCATTTACTTATTTATTCTACAGATTGCTCATTGATTTTACTATATGCTATCCAGGATGCTAAAAGCTTAGGAGATAAAAACGAACATAATGTAAGCCCTGTTTTCATGAAGTGTATATGGTCTAATAGGATAAATAGACATTAAATATACATATAAATATATACATATTGATATATATCCAGGAATTAGATATTTGTATGTAAGTGTATATGTTTATATATATAATTATTTCTATGATTTTATTTATACTATATAAATGCAAGTTGAGAAAATGATGTCAAAGGAAGAGAGTTCAATGAGTAAAAACAATAGGTTAAAATATTTTAGATTGAGTTGTCAAGGCAGGCTTGAGGGGCTGACATATAATCTAAGACCTGAAACATGCAAAGGAGGCAGTCTTTCTTTCTTTTTGGTTTTGTATTTTGGATTTTTTTAAAATTATGTTCAGTTAGCCACTATACAGGGGACCTTCCAAAGAGCCAGGAATGGCGGGGGTGACGACTTAAGAGGGTAGCATGTTAAAGTCACTGACTGAGGGCCCGTGTGGCTGGAGCAGGTTGACCAAGGGCAGGTTGGCAGGAGGCCACCTGAGAGTGTGACAGGGGCCATGTCTCCTGGGCCACAGGAAAGAGTTTAGAGTTTATTTAGAGTGCAAGGAGAAAACTTGAATGTGTTTTCTACAGGGAATGATACGATCTCATTTACCTGTTTAACAGATGACTGCGTCTTCTCTGTGGAGAGTGGGTTATAGAGAGTGAGAGAGGAAGCAGAGCAGTTAGGGAGACTTTGCACTTGTCCAGGTGAGGTGTGAGGACAGTGTGGACTGGGCAGAGGAGAAGGAGGGGAGAAAACATATCTGGGGAACAAGTGAGAGTTTGAATCAACAGGGCTTACTTGGGTGTGGTACACAAGATACAAGGAGGATACACAGACAGCCAGGTTTCTCTCTTGAGCAGCTGACTTGATCATAGTGTCATTTACTGAGACAGTAATAAATGAGGGAGGAGGGAGTAAAAAAGGTATGATTTGGGTTATGTTAAATCTCAGGTACCTGTGAGACATCCATGAGGACACCAAGTAGGTAATGGGACCCTCTAGTCCAGGAGCTCCTAACAGAAGTTAGGCCTGGAAGTAAAATACACTGTCAGCATATAAAGAATATTTGAAGTCATGAGCTAAAGGGATCTAGAAAGCTGTAATGAGGCAAATGGCTCTGTTCTGTGTTGGGAAACTTGATAAACCAAGATTCTTAGTCTACCCCTGTTTTTTCATTCATTTTTATTGTGGTAAAATACAAATTTACCATCTTATCCAATTTTTTGTAGAAATACCCAAGAAATTCTTTAATATGCTGTTACCATTCACATTCTTCACCACGACTATTTTTTTCCTTTTTTTTTCCATAAAAATTACTACTTTGTAGTAAAAATTACTATACATAATTATTACTATTTACAGTTCATAAAAATTACTATTTACAGTTCACTGGCTTTAAAACATTCACATTGTTGTGTAAACACCACCACCATCCATCCACAGAACTCTTCATCTTCTGCAAAGCTGAAACTATATGCTCATTAAACACTAGCTTCCCTTTCCCCACCCCCTCCCAGCCCACAGTAATCACCATTCTACTTTGTGTCTCTATGACTGAATACTGTGAGTACCTCATAGAAATGAAATCATGGGCTGTTTTCCTTTTCATGATGTCCTCAAGGTTTATGCATATTGTAGCATATGTCAGAATTTCTTTTTAAAGCTGAATAATATCCCATTGTATGTTTAGAGCACATTTAGCTAATCCATTCAAATGTCAAAAGACACTTGGGTTGCTTCCATGTTTTGAGCATGGTGAATAATTTGGTCCACCTTCATTTTTAACCTACTGATCTACACAAACCCATCAGTCTGTCAAAAGATGTTTACTAAACACCTCTTATACACACAGCACTGAAGCATGAGCAAATCACAGGTAGCTGATCTTAAAAAAAAATTTTTAATATTCTGATATATTATTATATAGCTAGTCAAAACTCCTGTGTTTGTTATTATTGAACTGGTTTTGCTTTGTATTTTATTTGTATTCATCAGAATCACTATAAGTTTGTGGAATTGAATTAGATAACATGACAGTACTTACCAAGTAATTTTTCTGTATCAAAGAAAAGTCAAATTCTGCTTCCTTTGGTGTGCTTTTATGAGAGTAATGCAAACATAATTTTTAAAATGCATATGTATGTATAGTGCATATCACATTTAAGGTGACTCATTTACATTTATCTTCCTTTATTATAGGAAGAGAAGGTGGAAAGATTGTGTATAATCAGCAAATTTGCTCTGAAAGAAATAGTTCCATTACCCACAAATAAAATTTACTGCAATATTATACATGAGAAATTGTAAGGAAAGTGTTCACAATTGAAACTTTACTGTAGGCGTCTATTAAAGAGAAATGTTAGCTAGAAACCCAATTTTCTTATACAATAACAGCAAAAGCAACTGGCATTTCTAATAAACAAAGTCACAAAGTTGCCACAAGCTATATTTTGGTTCATGTGAATGCAAATTTAGGCTGTTTTCAACTGCAGGGAATATTTGCAGAACAGAAGGGACAATGTTTTAAGCAATTTAGTGCATAGGGAGAGATTTTATTTGTGAAGAGGAGTATATATAAACCTTGATATAAGCAAGCATTTTAATATATTAAATGATTGTAGTGACTTGAGAATTGTATTTATTATTATATTTTTCCTCTTTCCTTCTTGGAAATTGATATCTAAAGTCTCTTTTGCTGAGACACTTCCTTATTTGAAAAAATGCATGCTCATTTCTTACTAGAATGAGTGAGCGTTTTATGACAGTATTTTTATAACTGAGTGTTTTCTGTGTCAGAAGGTTGTTCCTCAGCATCCTCCACTTGGCTGCAAGTCATGGGCCCATTAATCCCAGAAACAGAATCTGTGCAATAAAAATAAACTTCATGGCTTCATTTATTGATGATCTCATCTAAGTGTTTTTTCCACAAGGTTATAAATGCATTGCTTGGCCATGTTAAATATTTGCTGATGGACTGCTGAATTGAAATTTGATAATCTTCCCCTCTTCTGTCTTTGGGATTTCAACACACTTCAAATCAAAACACAGGCCAGTTAGGTCAGCTTTATTGGACTGGTCTTTGGTTTTCTTCCCCTCAGAGGTTTGGTGGAACAGATTCTCTCCTCACCCAGGAATCACACCAAAAATCACTTCAGATAGGACACTGGAGTAGGGAAAGAAATGCTTTAAATAATGAATGATATTGTTGATATCATTGTTAATCATTTAAATGAGATCATTAATTTTTTAATGCTGAAAGGACCATCAACATGTACTTCAGTTAAAAGGTTATAGCTAATGGAACCCAGAATGGAGACATTCTGGTAGGAGAGACCCACCCATGATAAGGATTTGTATCAGCCCCAAAGGGCAACTCTGAGAATCTCCTTCTCAGGCCACCGGTTATAAGTAAGCCCACCTCAGACCTGCTGGTCCCCTGATTAATATGGCATTGGGTTGGCTGGATCCCTAAGGGTTGGAGCTAGAGCACAATGTATTGATTTTTAAGAGACTAATTATAACACAGCTATGGGGGAGCCCCCTTCCTTTCTAACTTATTTCTTCTCTGAGTTTACATAATTTCAGGCAATAAAAAATCATAAATCTTGGCAAGTGTAGTCCAGGTCTGTACCTTCCTCAGCAGGTGTGATTTCCTCTAAAACCCTAAGGATTTGTTTTCTTCGTTTTGACGGTCTCCTTTCCCCGTCCCCTGTTCCCACAATCCTCTTGACAGTTCTGCTTACATTCCCTCCAACTCTGATCCATTTATTTCATGTTATATCAACATACCTAGTGCACAGAGAGATTTTGCTAAACGGGGAATAAAGGCATACCCTGAAGAAGAGGGAAGGGCAAGGTTACTATGGGTACTTCAGATACCAGGCTTCTGCTTATGTAAATTGTCTTCTGTGTAAAAGTGCAAAAGAAACTGGCCTCTGAGGACACTTAAACCAAAGTCCTCAAAAGGCTTCATTCAAAAGCTAATTTGCAGCTGAATAAAACCTTGCCTTCTTTCTGTGCTTGCCCAGTCGTCTTTTTAAGTCACTTTGTTTATGTTTGAACATTCTCCTTCTATTGCTTGTCCTGTAATCCCCTGTGTGAACTCGTGAGAATGAGTATGATCGAATAATAACTGGAAGTTTTTTTGTATTTGACAGAATGTTACCAAAGTTGACGGACAGTTGACCATTGTGGAGGCTTTGTAGTGCGCAGGCGGTATATATGACATGAATACCCAAGGGCCCAGATATGTACATTAATTAAAAATAATGCAGCCATGATTTCTGATTAGTTAATTAAGGGAAATTAATTTTACTGCTCAGACTGTCAGGAGTCATGCCACTTAATTCATTTCCGTTAAAACTGTTTTTGTGATTGCCAGACTTGTAGAAGAAAGACTATGTGAGGGTTAGGAGCAAAAACACCCTTTAAAAATATGTAGACCATTAGTGAAAAAAACATCATTAGCAGAGAGGAAAGGCAAGCTACAGTGCAGAAGAAGATATTTTATAGATGGTCTGACAAAGAGTTCAAATTCATAATGTGTGAAGAATGCCTATAAATCAGTAAGAAAAGTCAGGCAACCCAATTGAAAAATGGGAAAAACACTTGAACCAGATGTGTCAAAGAGACTCATTAGGGAAATGTATTTTAAAACCACAATGAGATATCATTGCATACACATCATGGTAGTTTAAATGAAAGACAGCACCAGGTATTAACATGAATATGAAATAAGTGGAACATTCATACCCTGCTACTGGGAGCATAAATTGACACACTGTTAGAAAACTATCTGGCAGTTTCTATTAAAGCTGAACACAAATAGGTCCTGTGACCCAGCAGTTCCGCTCCTTGGTAGAGTCTCAACAGAGTTGCCTATCATGGTCACCAAAATACTTGCACAAGAATAATTATAACTGTTATTTCTAATGGTCCCAAGCTAGGAACTGCCCAACTATTTATCAACAACTGAGGGATGCCTGAGTGGCTCAGTGGGTTAAGCATCGGCCTTTGGCTCAGGTCATGATCCCAGGGGTCCTGGGATCGAGTCCCACACTGGGTTCCTTGCTCAGGGGGAAGCCTGCTTCTGGGGACAGAAGAGAGACAGGGGAGACAGGGGAAGCCTGTCTCTGTCACTCTTTCTCTGACAAATGAATAAAATCTTAAAAAAAACTGAATGGATAAATAAATTCAGATATTCTCATACATTAGGATACTATAAAACAATGAAAACAAGCTCCTAATACTTTCTAGAATTCATCTCATGAACATAATATTGAATGCAAAAATTCAGGCACAACTGAATACATACGGCATGATTCCATTTATCTAAAGAAAGTTCAAACATAAACAAAACTTATCTAACGTGTTAGAGAGTAGGATACGCTTGCCCTGTGGATAGGGTTAATCCCTGTGGGTAGGAGATAGGAAGTTTCTGGGATGCTGGTTATGTTCTATTTCTTGCTCTAAGTACCGCTGACTCAGGAATTAAATACTTTCATTCACTCCACTATTAAAGAACCCCTGTCTTTTAACTCCCAGGCCTACCATTCTACCAAAGAGAAGCTGGTCAGAAACCATGGTCAGTCCTTGAAGTTAAGGGAAACTAGTCAAGTATAGAAAGGGGGATGGATATGTAGACCAAACAGAGCCACTTTAAACAAGCAGGTGATGCTCTCAATACCGCCTTGGTTTTCCTGGTTTGTATGACCAAAAAATGACCAAGATGGTAGAATGTCCTGCTGTAGCCCTCAAATCCAGGCCTGGTAGTTTTTTTTAAAGATTTCCTGGATGGCACCTCAGGTCGGAGTTGGCTTTTCTTCCTCCTCACCCTGCTACTTGGTTTCTTGGTCATAGACACAACTGGCCTTGTCCATACTACACTGTATTTGTGATATTAGTGAGTCCCAGGAGTGAGGACTTTACCAACTGAATCTGCGAAATCAAAGAATCTGGTTGTTTTGGCTACTTTTCAATTTCTTCAAAATGCCAAAATAAACTTGCATTACTGGCAGATGAGACAAGAGCTATCATTTTGGCAAGAGACTTTATAAACTTTTGAGAAGCAGGAGTCTGAAATGGCAGTAACCGGGAAAATAAAGATCAAATGAGAAGAAAGCAATCAGTGATGCCCTTTGTCCCATAAATGCTACCACTAGGTATAAACCTTACTTTGAGTAAGTTAGACTAAGGGGATATGTCATCACTTCACCTTCGAACGCTCTATGAAAGCATTTCTCAAAGTTGGGTCCCTAGACCAGCAACATGAGCATCAGTTGGGAATTTGCTGGAAATGCACATTCTCGGTCCCCACCCACACCTACTGAATCAGAAGTCCTGTGGTGGGGCCCAGCAATCTGTCTTTCAAGATGCCTTCCAGTAAGTCTGGTGCACGATAGAGTTTGAGAACCTACCATTATGTGAACTTTATTCTTCATTGAATTTGTTGGAATGGAAAGGACTTGTAGCTTACATGTTCTAACGTTTGGGCTTTAGGGAAAAAATACCTAGTAAAGAAAACAACTAAGATTTTTCAGAGTGCTCAAGGCACCACAGGGTTGAAGGGAGCCTCTATTGGGAAGATCAGCAGTTCTTAACTTAGGTTACCAGTGAAGGTCACCAAAAGAAATTTTTAAAAATACTCTGTTCAGGTCTCCTCCCCAGAGATTCTTATTTCACTGTGATGTTAGGTGAGATCTCAGTCTTCAGCATTTTTTTTAAAGTCCCCCTAACCCAAACATGTAAACAGGATTATAAACTAATAGTTTAGATCAACAAATCCCTTATGTTTGCTAATACAATTATTTCTGGTTTTGAAGAGCTGCTTCTCCAGGTTAGAGGTTCTTCTCAGTTTTCTGTTCATTTTTGCATTTCATCAAAGTCTCTGTCGTGTGACTCACTCAAATCAAAATTTGAATTAAATCTGAATTTAAATATTTGTCAGTTACCTGTAATGTTGCCAGTATGACTAGGAAAACAGGGGAGGCTATGACCTCCCATCTAGCCCACGTGATTATTTTCCTTCAAAAGTGTTAAAATGTTTTTTGTGTGTAGATTGGTAGGTGGGGCTCTAGAATCAAGCAATTCTGAGTGTGAGTGCCACCCCCAGTTATGAAAGAACCCGCTCCTCCCAGTTATGAAAGAAGCAATCTCAAGCAAGAAACTTCACCTCTGGGGGCCCTGGTTTCCTCATCAGTGAAAGGACCTAGTATGGTGCCATTTCATATGTTGTTGCGAGGATTCAATGAGATCATACAAAGGAATTGCTTAACATAGAGCGAAGATTATCAGTAAGTCCTCAGCGCACAGTCTCCATTGCTAATGACCCATTTCAGATCACCTATTATTTTCTCACCAACTTCTCTGGAATTAGACTGAGTTCAATTCCAGCCCACCCACTCCCACAGGATAGTTGTATGACTTCGGATTACTCTGTTTCTATCCTTTGAGTCAGGGCACTTGCAGGGTCATAGGGTAGCTCTGTTTTTAACTTTTGAGGAATCTCCATACTGTTTTCCAGAGTGGCTGCACAAGCTTAAATTCCCACCAGCAGTGTAAGAGAGTTCCCCTTTCTCCTCATACTTCTTAACCCTAGGAAACAAAGTGAGGGTTGCTGGAGGGGAGGTGGTTGGGGGGATGAGGTAACTGGGTAATGGGCATTAAGGAGGGCACGTGATGTAATGAGCACTGGGTGTTATATGCAACGGATGAATCACTGAATTCTACCTCTGAAACTAATAGTACACTATATGTTAATTAACTGACAAAATAAAATTTAAAAATAAATGAAAATAGAAATAAAACAGTCATTTTACAAAAAATATCTTATCTGAGAGATAGAGAGTGCCAGCACCATTGTGGTGGAGGGCAGAGGGAGAGGGAAAAGCAGACTCAGCGCTGAGCAGGGAGCCTCATGTAGGGCTCTATCCCAAGACACCGAGATCATGATGTGAGCTGAAGGCAGACACTTCATCGAGGGAACCACCCACAGTCCCCTGTTTGGTTGTGTTTAAAAAGAGACAACAGGGGGCACCTGGGTGGGACAGTCAGTTGAAACCAGTCTTGGTTTCGGCTCCGGTGGTTATCCCAGGGTCTTGAGTTTGAGCCCTAAGTCTGGCTCTGCCCTTCACCACCACCCCATGTGCGCTCTCTCTCTCTCTCTCTGTGTCAAATAAATGAACAAAATCTTAAAAAAAAAAAAAAAGATTTTATTTATTTCCTTGACAGAGAGCATAAGCAGGGGGAGCAGCAGGCAGAAGGAGAGGGAAAAGCAGGCTCCCCACGGAGCAGGAGCCCCATGCGGCTCCATCTGATGACCCTGAGACCTTGACCTGAGCTGAAGGCAGACATTTAACCGACTAAGCCACCCACCATGCCCCAAAATCTTAAAAAAAAAAAAAAAAAAAAAAAAAAAAAGAGCATCAACAGGCCCATCATGGAGTCAGTTGTGCTGAACTCACATTGTCAAACAGACTAAATACCTAACTTAATTACCATTTCAACCTCTCCCAGGAGTGAAATCTTAAACCAGTCAATCTGGAATCTGGAATTACTTGGTCAGCACTAGTGAAATAATCTGCCTGATAGACCCTGCTGGACCCTCAAAGGAAGGTGACCTTGTCTGAAACAGTCTACTCTTTGATATCAATTTCCTTGTTCTGCTCCCTCCTGCCTATAAAAGTCTGTCATTTTGTATAGCTCTTGGGAGCTCCTTTCTGTCTGCTAGATCAGATGCTGCCTGATTCATGGATCATTGGTAAAGCCAATAAGATCTTTAAAATTTATTCAGTTAAATTTTGTTTTTTAACAGTTATTATATACATAATTTTATAGATAAATACTGATCTAAAAATCATTTAAGCACAGTTGTTTTATTTAAGAACTCTCAGGATTTGGACTCCCAGGTATGCAGTCTTCCATTAAGTTAGTATTTGGTTTGGGATTGGAGTGGGCGTGACTGTTAGAGTTAGTATATAAGTATTAATTTAAACACAATTAATTGTGTGTCCAGGGCATTATGATAGGAAAGAAATGAGCTGGCTTTACCTCTTCCCAGTACAGTCCCAACCCCCCGCCTATGCCTCCCCCATTTCTTTCCAGGGCTTCTTACCTCACTTCACTTTCCAAGAGACCATTTTCCTTTCCTCACACATGAACCTCTGAACCCCCCAGGACTGAGAGGCATAGTCTTGGTTGGCAAGTAACTCTCCTTTCTTCCGCCTCAGTCAGACTGGATCCATAGTGGGGCTCCAGCGCCCTTCCTATCCCCGTTACCAAGGACTAAATCCTCTTGATGTTTGGGAAACATACTACTTCCCTTCAAAGGTAGTTAAATTCTCACAAACTTGCTAAAACTCCCTCTTCCTAATGGCTTCTAATTCGAGAATGAATACCAGTCACCCTTTTGTCTCTGGTACTTAGAAACTAAAATATCCTTTAAGCCCATCTGTGAAGCAACCAATTCAATTAAATTTGGAGATAAGTGCACATGAAGCATAATTGAGAAAAGACAAGAGAAGCTTGCCTTTAAAAAAGATAAGGAATTCTTGGTGACTATAGGACTACATGCATTGTGATTTCCTTCCTTCCAAATGTGCCTGCTATTCATGAGTCATCTTGTCTCATGCCAGTTTGTGCCTACTGTTGTCAGTGCTGCCAGGCTCATTTCTCTGTATCTATGCACAAATGACTGTTCAGGATTGTTAATGGGTGTTGCATGTGTTCACTGATTGGAGAAGCGCTGAGGGAGGAATTAAAGGGATTATCCTAAATGCATCCATTAAGAGGATTTGAATGGAGTCAAAAGTCTTATGTGATTCAAACAGGAGCCAACATTTTTCTTTATTCCCAAACCCGACTAGCAATGCATTATGAAACATTTCATTGATAATCAACTACTAACTAATCTCCGACAGTATTGTCAACTTCTTGGGTTACCATGAAGAACTGTTACGTCTTACAGTAGCTTCTTCCAGTAGTACAGCCCTTACTAGGCTTCCTAAAGTACTTGGATTTGAGTTTGAAGGAATTTTGAAGGTCATGAAGCCCAACTCTTAGCTAGGTATGATAGACCCCTGCCTATCATAGCTCCCTATGTGAACATCCAGGCCATTCTAGAGACTTGGTATGACCAACTCTATTTGAGGTCTCATTAAGGGGTAAGTGCCTCTAGTTTGAGATTTATGTTGAGTCAGTTAGCTCTCTCGTCTTTTCTCTTAGCTTTTCTCAGGCAACAGCTACACCTTAGGATCCTTGCTTATGCATTTCCATTGCCAATTTCCATGTCACCAAATCTGAGCTCACTCCAGTCCCAACCCCAGCACAAGCCTCTCAGTCCTCTGTGGAATGTCTTCTGGATGCTAGCCTTTCCCACTTTGGTTCCCTGGCACCCTGCTCAAACTGCTTCCTGCCCTCCAAACCCACCTACAGGGAGGAATTAGTAGAGTGGATGATGTTGTGTCTGCTCTGTCTCATCTTAGGAGGACCAGCCATAATTAACTGGTCCCTCCTCCCACCTGCCTGATGTCCTGTTGCTTCTCTGTCATTTAGTGTAGTAACTGTGGCTAATTTACATTGTCATGCACCATTCAGTTGATCTCTCTCCCATCTGGGTTATCAAGATACTGGGAAAAAAAGAAAAGTTGAATGAGAAAAGGCCCCTTCAGGCACTTCACCTCATGGTTTTTGCATCAGGTTTTACTATATTAGTGAAACTCTCCTCCTCTGAAATTGGTCCTAAACAGAAGCAGCAAAAATCATTCCTTTTCCCTATTAATGGCCTACACACACACCACCAGCTTTAATAGGAGGATATAGCCACTAAACTACCAGAGTATAAATATTTCAGAATTGATTATCTATTGTTCCAGTCATCTACCCTTTGCTTTCCGGTCCCATGGAGCAATTAAAGTTTAAGTTGCCTGAAGTAGTTCCATGCAAATATGGCAGCAAACTCAGTAGACAATAATTCCTCCCTCGTATGCCAGAAATCCTCTGTGTTTGATTTAATCCCTCTCTTGAAGCTTCAGCAGCAGAAACAAAGATACTAAGGTGCATACAAGGTTAAGTGCATTGAAAGACATTTAAATGTAAAAATCACCTATGGCCTTTTATAGTTATAAATATTTCCATTTAAGTTATATTGATGTATTCAAATAAGTGTTTCCATTTGTTAATGCTCTAATTTGTCATTTTAAATAAAAAATATAAAGGCCTGAAATATTATTGGAGATCCCATTTATTGAGACTGTATAGTTAGGCAACCTATAACAGAATCAATATATATATATTGATATATATAAACATATTGTATATAAACATATATACAAACAGTATATAAACATATTGACTAATTTGACTAGATTATTTTAGGTCACTATTTTTTTTCTCCTGGTAGTTTAACTCAGTTTAAATTAAAATACTGAGAGAAGCATCTTCTGCAGCAAACATTGTTTAAAAGCTAAAGGCAAAAATATGATACCACAAAATTGTAATCCATCTTTATAGTTGATGAAAAGTCAGATTCCTTTCCAGGAAGGAGGCAGCATTAAGGTGAAGAAGGTAATGAAGTCAGATAATAAGAAGGCATTTTCTTACACTCCTCTTGCACATGATAAATGTAAGGTGGTATGGAGTCCTTCTAGATTAATTTCCATAATGTCTTATTATATCATGCAGTTCTAGAAAAGCAAGACTATATCAGCTTGATTGGCTCTGAGTGGTATCTACCCATCGAGAAAAATGCATTAATGAAGCTTGTGAACATCACAGTCAGTGTAGAAACTACCTGCCATTTTATTTTCGATGGGTTAATATTTATTGTTTTTATTTACAATTGTCAAAGCACTTTTATGTACATATGTCATTTGATCTTCATAGTTACCCGGTGATGTAGACAAGGAAAATATAATCCTTATTTTACAGATGCAGAATCTGAGGTTAGATGAGTTTGTTATACTCAGTGGGTTGTTGACTCCTTGTTTAGATGGGAATATTTGGGATATTATGAATATGGGGAATTTCAGAAAAGGTGTGTTAGCATGCTCTGAGATTTAAGATTATGAGGTTATTTAATTTGTATATTTTTGAATACACTGGGAAATAGGAGTAAAATACTTAAAATTTTCAGTGTGTGACAGCTGTCAACACAGAATGAACCATATAAGTGGGACTGTATATATACTAGTCATCTAAAAATAGCATTGACTAATAGAGCATAACAAAAAAATCCAGCATTAAATAAAAAATACATTTGGCACGTGAGATACATTCTGAGATGTCTTGACGGGAGAGGAAGGAATCATATAATCTCATTTGTAAACACAATCTCTCCCCTTAACTCTTAGACCTAATGGAATATGTGAATGTTTAATACCAGCTCTCAGGGAGATGGGAGGGGGAAAGCCCTGACTTGAGCATTTGTTACTTTCTGTGATGGAAATATTCCCATCATTGCTGATTCTAAGCTATCAATGGTTTAATAAATGGTTCATAAAATTCCTGAAAATTATGTAATTGGTTCTCACATCCAGTACAAGCTGGCTACAGTACCACTGAGTATCGTTGCATAAATTAACTACTCAGCATCTCCACCTACCTGTCTCCTAATCACCTCAAACCTTGTATGCCCAGAGCTGAACGCCTGCTCTTGCCTGCCTCACACCCCCTCACATGCAGACCTCTTCCTCCTGTGGTCTCTCCTGTCTCCACTAGTGACAGCTCCATACTTCTCATTGTTTGGGCTGAAATTCTTGGTGTCATCTTTCTTTTTCTCCCATGTCTTCCTGAGTCTTCCAGAAAATCTTGTACATGCCACCTTCAAAATATATCTAGTTTCCAACCACTTTTCACAACCTCCACCACTCACCCCCAGATCCAAGTCATTATGATCTCATCCCATTTATTTCACAAGGCTCCTATCTTTGTGACGCTGAATCCCTCTAGATGCTGTGGACAAACATTCCTGATTGGCCTTGCATAGTAAAAGTTCCTTTCTTACTCACCTCACTGTTTGATGTAGGTCTAATGGTACCCTTGGGTAGCTCCCCACTAAGAGATGACTTGGGGATCTATGGTGCTGCCATCACATGTCTACTTTTCAATAGTTCTTATCTTCCATCCCTGCAGGTGGAAGAGAGAGCATATAAAAGCCTGGGATGTTTCAGGGCCTGGCCGTAGAAGAAGCATATATCTTTTCCACTCTCGTTCCATCATCCAAAATTAGGTATATGGCTTCATGTGGTACAGAGGGACCGCAAAATGTGGCCTTCCACTGCACCGTGGTGGAGACAAAGCTCTTTTGGCCAACATGTAACGTTGCCTGTATGATACTTCCAAAATGGTGTCTCTGCTCCCTCTCTTGACTCCTGTAGTTTATTTTCAACACAGCAGCATTTACATTATGTGGTTCACGGTCAACTAAACTACAACTCATATTATGTACCCCTCTGCTTAAAACCACCCAACAGCTTCGTAATTTGTGAAATGGGAAAAACTGAGGTCCCTACAATGGTTTATAAGGAATTGATGGCCTGGCTTGTTTACTCTCTGATCTCATGGCCTACTTCTCTCTTGGACACTCTACTCACTCATTTCCAGCCACAGTGGATTCCTTGCTGTTGCACTGATATGCCAAGCACACTACTGCCTCAGGGCCTTTGTATTTGCTTTTTTCTCTTTGCTTCAACACCCTTCACCCTGGTATCTACATGGCTAATTCACTCCTCTTCTTAAAATATTCCTGACGTCACCTTCCTTGGTCACCCTACTTAAAATGTTAATGATTTTGCTCAACTCTTTTAATTACTACCATACTCCTTATCCCCTTCTCCGTTTCACTTTGTTCTATAGCACTTAACACCTTCTAACACATACATAATTTATGTATTTATTTGTTATGGTTTCTCTAACCCTAGTAGAATATAAGGGAGTTCAGGATATTTTGTTACTTATATCTCCCAATGCAAAGAACAGTGCCTGGCAGATAGTAGTATTCAAAATATTTGGATAATGAATGAATAAATGGTCAATGAAATTAAGATCTGTTTTGAAATTATGACCTGTTTTGAAATATTAAGTAATCATGTTTTAAGTATATGAAGATAGATTGTATAATTCAAATCTTTAATATAATGCCAGGTATTATGCAAATTATTCTCATTGGGTTCTATTATTTAATCTGTACAAAATCACAAGAAGATAGGTGTTGTTTCCCCATTTTATAGTTGAGGACTAACGCACAGAAAGGATAAGTCATTCGCCCTGTCTTATCAAATGCCTAGTAAGTGACAACATGAGGATTTGAATCCAATGTGATCCCAGAGTAAAGGAAACTAGATTTCAATGGTGAAACATTTCTAGGCTGTGTTAAAAGAAGAAAGACTTACTGTTAAGTGACTGAGTTCTGCCACAAATTAACCGTGGGACCCTGACTACACCTGAGTTTCTTTGGATCTCAGTGTTTTCATCTGTAGAGAGGATGCTGATACCAGATCATTGTGGAAATGTCTTCCAGCTTGATGAATCAATAAGCTGCTTGGGGCCCCACGAACAGTAATTAAAAGAGCCACCACTCAAAGCCTATCCTGTGAGTTCTCTCAGAAAAGGGCTTTTTCTACTCAGTGGTGTTTGCCACAGAAACATCTCAGACAGGCAGGGGCACCAAAGTACACTATTTGTATAAATATAAATTAATCATGGCACAGAAGAAGTTCAGACAATGGATGCTGTAACTGGTTTATATCTCAAAGGTGCTCCCTTGCTGTGACTAGCAAATTAACAAATGTGAGAGCAGGAGGGACTCTGAGCCATTTTAATCATGAGTTAAATGCTTACATGCATAAACTTATTTAATATTTAGAACCAAACTTAAATATTAGACCCACCATTAGACCTAGTAGTTTCATCAATACCACTTTATAATTAAGGAAACTGAGGCACACAAACATTAAGAATTTTAATTTTTTTTATAAACATATTTTTATCCCCAGGGGTACATGTCTGTGAATCGCCAGGTTTACACACTTCACAGCACTAACCATAGCATATACCCTCCCCAATGTCCATTACCCCACCCCCCTTTCCCAACCCCCTCCCCACTGCAGCCCTCAGTTTGTTTTGATTAAGAGCCACTTATGGTTTGTCTCCCTCCCAATCCCATCTTGTTTTTTTCTTCTTTTTCTACCCCCCTAGTCCCCCATTAAGAATTTTACCTACAGTTATCAAAGGAAGCCAAGACTGAATCTAGGTCTGAGTCCCAATCTGAGGCCAAGCTCTTAGCCATTCCCTCTACCGACACTCAGTGCAAATATAACACTGTGCATTTGGGAGAAAAATGGAAACAGAACAGTGAAAGATAACTGCATTGCTGAATATAACCATATGAAGACATTTTCCTCTGTAACAACACTTCTCTAGTGTTTTTTAATTTATATTACATGAAACAAACCCCATTTAAAAATGTATACATGGCAACTTAGTAGAAAAGAAAACTAGTCTTATGATGATGTCTTGCAGAGAGAGCCCATGATATTTACTCACTTACTTACTTAGGTGGCGTAGGGGTAGTTCTGGCAATAACTATATTTTCCTGAAACTGGTCACCTGATTTCAGAAAACTAAGTAAAAGGGAAATGTGGGTACTTAAGCCCAGATTTTAAAAAGGTATTGTAGTTGGAACTGTTTTGACAGTCGACCCCACCTTCAGACGGATCTCCACTTGTGTTTTCCTACCATTCTATTTCTGGAAACTCTTAAATGATAAGCTGAACTTTGAATATCATGTGTTACTGAGATCTGCAGGATAGAGATAGTGCCATTTAGCCTCATATCCTCAGTAACTATCCTTAGCAGGTGCTTCCTCATTATTAAATGGGTGAGTGGTGGATGGATGGATGGATGCTTGGGTGGGTGGGTGGATGGGTGGATGAACGTATGGGTCAACAAAAGAATATATGGATGGAAGCACATATATAATGAGCATCGGATAGTGGTCAGGAAACATGTGTTCTGACCCCAAACTTTGGTTAACTTGCCTATGTTACTGGGTAAAAACCCTCCTCACTTCTAGTCTTCAGTTTCCTCTTCTGTGAAATACCTATGATCCCATTAGATTCAAAACATGACTGAATATATGACTCAGTTCCCTCAAGGTTGCCTTTAAACATGCTCCCAGCTGAAAAAAAAAAAAATTCCCATGTTTTTGTCTCTCTCTTCCCTCCATACTAAGACCAATCAGAGCAATTGAGGCCTAACAGCTAATTGCATGAATTCCCTGCTGTAAGGTTTTTATTTTCCTTCTGCTGATGAGGTACGTGGTCATTTCCTTGAAAGTTCTAAATTTGCATTTAAGGAGTAGGAAGAGAGAGTGAAGCCAGAAGAGGGCACTCTTGGCTATAAGAGCCATGAGTTTGGGATAATACTCTTCATCATCATATCAGACAGTTGAACGTGGTTGTGAAATGTATGAACCCTATTCTACATTTTTTAAAAATCAAACTCTGGCTCAGCCACTTGCTATGGTTCCTTGGACATGTCTGTATAGAATGAAGATGATTAAACGTACCTCCCAGGACTGTGAAGGGGAGTAAGTAGAACAGTCCACATTAAGAACTTAGCATAGTGCTTGACGCTCAGTGTGTTTCTGGTAAAAGTAAGCTGTCAGCATTGCCATCATCATTTTTCATTATAAGTTAGGATGGACATTCACTACTTTCCTACAGCTGCCATAACAGGTTACTACAAAAAGAGTGGCTCAAGCCAGCAGAAGTTTATTATCTCACCAAATTTATTGTAGAGACCAGAAGTCTGAAATCAGGGTGTCAACAGGGTAATGCTTCCTCTGAAGGCTCTTGAGGAGGAGTCTTTCTTGTTTCTTCCATCTGCTGGAAGATTGGTGGTTGCTAGAAATCCTTGGTGTCTTTGTCTTAAAGCTGAATTATTCTGATTTCTACCTCCATCCTTGCATGATGTCCTCCGCTCTGTGTGTATCTAGGTCCCATATGGCTTTCCTGTAAGAACAACAGTTACTGGATTTAGGAGCCACCCTAACCCAGGATGACTTTGTCTTAAATAATTACACCATTAAAGACCTATATCCAAGTAAGGAAAAGAGTCACATTGGGACATCCCAGGTAGACATCAGATTTGGGAGAACACTATTCAATCCAATTTAGGCAACTCATATTCTTGTTTTGAGCTCTTCTTCTCTTCTCCCCAGCCATTCTCAGTTCATGTCCCATGTTTCTGCTAGGGTGTCCTATTCTGGGAACGTCTAGTACTACTGACAGTTGAAGCAGAAAGCATAGGCATCAGTCTTCTGACTTGAAGTTTTCTTCATTTTTAGAAAGAAAGAGTTGGAACTATGACTATATACATATAGTTACATAACTATATGACATATACTATTACTATATACTATATAGTTATAGTTATATAACTATAACCTGAGATCGCCTCCAACTAGCAAAGTGTAAAATGATCTTTTCTTCAGATACTTGCGAGTGTTCAGAGGGACACTAATTTGAGTAGTGTTGATCACATGTGAAAGGAACAAGATTGCAAATACCAAGTAAGCACTTTCAATATGTTGATAAATGTGCGAAACTCCTATGGCAGGTGCAAGAGAAAGTGCCAATTAAAAATTAGCTGCCATACACATTTATAGATGGTGTTGTTGACTCCAGCATTTTGCTGTTGCCTATTAAAGTAGGAGTTGACAGGTAAATTTCCTCTGCTGAATTCTTCTATAGGTCAGGAAATGGTCTTGCACAGCTTTTGGAACCCATCCAAACTGTTTAATGAGTCCTTCCTTCACTGTAGATGCTGTAATTCAACCCTTTTGCTTTGTTAAAAAAACCGTTGCTGAAAGTGTAAATATGATTTTAGATGATGTTCAAGAATCCTAGAAGTACAAACTCTTTGCCGAAAGAGATGGTAAAGGTCACTTGGTCACTCTAATCACATTAAAGATTATGTCCCTGCTATATTCCTATCACTGTGTCACCTATCCTGCTATGAGAAGCTCATTTCTCCAGGGATGGCTCTGGCTCTCACAAATATCTTCCTCTTAATTGTTAGATTAAATGAAAAATGTATGATCTGCTCATGTAGATATTAGAATCATTTTTAAGTATTCAAGCACCATCTTACTCCTGAAGTCCTTGCTGATCTCGCTCCAAGAAGGTTGTGCCATTCCTTCTTGCTAAGATGTGTTGAGATTCCAGCTGAGAGAGGGATTTTACCTGCAGTCTAGCCTCATTGTCTGCCTTCATAAGACTCTCACCAGCCTGTTAATAAAACACATACCCTCCAGCAAAGTGTGACCTCAGATCCTCCAAGTGAGAAGTAGGTTCTCACCAAAAGTCTGCAGAGTCATTTAGAGCAACGATTCTCAAACTTGAAGGTGTATATGAATTACCTCATGATCTTGTTAAATTGCAAATTCTGATTCCAAAATTGGGCCTGAGAATGAGCATTTCTAACAAGTCCTCATGCAGTAGTAATATGTAGTAAAAAGAATTCATAGACTGTATCAGGTTCTAGTCTGAATAAAAACAAAATTCTATGTTTGTGTTAGTTTTCTGTGGCTGTTTTAACAGATACAGCACATTTGGTACCTTCAAAAGTCAGAAATGTATTATCTTACAGTACTGGAGGCCAGAAGTCTGAAATCAGTTTTAGGGGGCTAAAATCAGGGTGTCAGCAGGCCAATGCTCCCTCTAGAGGTTTTAGGGAAGGATTTGATCTTGCTTCTTCTGGTTTCTTGTGGCTGCCAGAATTCTTTGGCTTGTGGTCACATCATCTGCCTTCATAGTGCTATTGTGTCCACTTCTTCTGTCTCTCTAAAATCTCCCTCTGCACCACTCTTATAAGGATACTTAAGGCTGCATTTAAGACCTACCTAGACCATCCAGGATAATATCCCCATGTCAAGATCCTTAACTTGATCACATCTCCAAAGATCATTTTTCCATATGAGGTAATATTTAGATATTACAGGAATTAGGACCTGATATTTCAGGGGCCATTATTTAGGCTACTATAAAATTCCTCTTGTAAAATGCAAACTTCTTGGGGGGATCCTAGTAATCATGGAAAAATGCTCAGATACAGGTAGGTTCAAGTTATACCTAGAATCCTGTTTCATTGCAGGTAATGGAGGATGTTTTCCTTTAATTTTTTGTATGTACACAGTGCTTTAAAGCACCATTCTTGCAAGCGTTCATTTTTCTTTAGAGGGGCTACTTAGAAACAGACATCTCCAAATCTGTTTTGTGTCATTTTAATTCATATTAAGGGATAAAAAGGCAACACAAAGAAAGTTAAGTCTGACATGAGCCCAGGGGTTGCATGTACCATGCATGTTTTAAGTTCTCAGAAGCCAGCCCCATATCTGAATATTGTTGAGAAGAAAATTTCAAGGAGAAGAAGACCTACTACTCTTTGGACTCTAAAGACAGAACTCTTAAGATATTAATGCTATGGGATAATAATTCTTAGGTTTAGTAGCACACTTAAATTTACACTCCTGTTTGATACTCAGCTATTCATGTATTTAATAGTTCAGGTATCATTAATTCAGTCACGTTTGTACTAGATACTGTGATGGAGCAGTGGAAGCTGGAGCGATGTCAGGATCCTGTGCCTGCCCTCAGAATGCACATGCAATGTGTAGTAAAACCAAAGAAAGACAAAAGCAGAACAAAGCCATGTAAAGACAATGGGATTTAAAAAAAATTTTTTTTTAGATTGTTGCTTTCATATTGAGATGAGCACTGAGTGTTATATACAACTAATGAATCGTTGAACGCTACAACAAAAAACTTACGATGTACTACACGTTGACTAACTGAACATATAAATAAATAAAATGTTGCTTTAATATAGCACTACAATTGCTGCCAACTATGGAAAGTTTGGAAAGCCATACTAAACCCATCAAAGAGAAGAGTACTATGTTCATTCAAAACAACCACTAAATGTGTTACCACGTGGCATTAATATCAAATTTCTACCTATAATTTCTGTAGTTCAAATCTGCAATTTTCAAAAGGCTTCGATTTTTCTTCTTGACTAATTATTTGGAACAGCAAAAAGTATGATCTAGTAAAATATATCCTACGAATTGTATCTTGGAAAGCAGGAATGAAAAAATTTTCAAACATGTTCTGAATTTATGCACGCACGCGTGTGTGTGTGTGTGTGTGTGTTTATCAAACTCCTATGATGTCCTCCCTGCCCTTTAGTTTAATGCAGATCATTATTTGAGGTCTGGTAAACTTCAGTTCATCTTGAGAACATGAAGAGTGAAATCTAATCACCATTTAACAGCAGTTAACAATCCATCCTTTCAGGGATTCACAGTCCAAATCCACTCAATGGATAATTGCAACAATTAACTCCTTGTACCTTTCTGTGTTTTGGACAAGACAGCCTTGCTTTCATTAGCATAAAATCTAGGCTTGATGGAGACCTCCTAGTGCTGAAAGCTGAAGCAGAGATTTAAAAATAAAATAAGCGACTGTTTTCAAATAGCCACATCCACAAGATAGGACATGACTAACTGATGATATTGCTTGTGTTGTATAAGTAATCTGTGGGAAGTGTGGTGACTCAGAATTCAGTGTTAGCACTGAAAGAATCATCCAGGGATGGATACACTAACATGCATGCATGTAATACAAAGGCAAATATATGATGAGAAACTGAAAATATGAGAAATCCTCTCTCTGACAATTTAGATTGTTTATTCTCCTTTTTGGCAGAATAAAGCAGTGTTAGAGGTCTTCAGCATGGTGTAGCCAAAGACAGAAAAACTGATTTAAAACCATCAATTGCATTAGCTCTGAAATAAATTCATACATTCAAGAGATTATAATGATAATGATGATGATTGATAGATGCATGATTGGTAGATGATGGAGATGATAGATGATAGATAGATAGTAGGTAGATGATAGAAAGATAATAGATGAATCAATAGGTGGATGATGGATGGCTAAGATATGTATGATAGATATGGATAATGGGTAGATAGCTAGATGATGATAAATTGATAAATAGATAATTGATATAGATGATAGAGACTGATAGATATGATAGATGATGGATGATAGATGATTGATATACAGACAGAGATGATATAGATAATGGATAGATGGATGGTGATAGCAGCAATTGATGATAAATGATGGATGTATGATAGATATTATAGATGTGATAGAGACGGTAGATAGAAATAGATAGATATTGCTAATTGTCTTCTTACTGTGTACCAGGCACTGTGCTAAGCACTTTACATGTGCTATTCTCATTTTATACTTACAATATTTTAAAGTAGGTCATTTGCATTTTACTGATTAAAAAAACAACAAATCTTAGCAAGTTAATTGCCCAGGAAAGGTTAGGAAGTGGGTTTCTGAGATTTAAATGTAGGTGGTGTGCCTCAGGATGCCAACTTCTTGTTTGGTCATTCAACAAGTATTTATTGAGCACCTACTATATGTCAGTTACTGTGTTAGACTGTGGAGATAAAAGGCAAATCTGTAAATAGGGAAGGAGTTATAAATCAGGATAGGGTTAGGAAGGGAAAAGACCAGTAGTGAGATGCAGAATGGGGATGACAGGCAGTGCTGTTGAAGTGGACAGAGAAAGCCCATCTGAGAATATGGCACAATCTCTGAGACCTAAAAAAAAATGAGAAAGGATAAGCCACAAAGGAGAACATTCCTGGCAGTAAGAACAGTTTACACAACAACTCACAGTCTTGAGGAAGCTTTATGAAGAAGAAAAAGGGATTGTCCAAGCCTCGAAAGATCTCTAACAAGCAGGGAAGTCTTACCAGGTGGACAGAGATATTGAACTAAGACATAGTAGGTGCGAGGGAAGTAAGCAGAACATTTCCATTTACAGTACTGTGGCTGGGCCTTCTCTTGAGTGCACAGGCCAATTGGAAAATATTGTAAAGGATTTAAAGCCCATTTAGTGTTCTCAGGCTTGTATTGATAGTGTGCTTTTCTGTCTGTGTGTGGTGGAGGGCAAAGATACTTTGTGTTACTTAAACTAAAGCATTTTCTCATTAAACACTGTGGTGGTCCTGCCCACTGGCCACATGAGGACCACAGTGGGGGAGGAAAGGTGACTAGCGGTACGTTGTTAAGTGTGGTAAAGCTTCAACTCTACCATACAAGTCAGTCATCCTGTTAGGTCGTACATGTGCTAAGATGGAAGGTTTCCTAGGGGAGTTTTTAATGCAATGAGACTAAAAAGTCAAGTAAACAAGGGCACCAGGGCATCTTGGTGGGCTGAGCCTCCTGCTCTTGGTTTTGGCTCAAGGTCATGAGATCAAGCCCTGTGTGGAGCTTCATGCTCAGCACAGAGTCAGCTTGAGAGTATCTTCCTCTCCCTCTGCCTCTTTCCCTGTTCACATGCTCTCTCTCCCACTCTCTCCAGAATAAATAAATATTTTTTTTAAAAAGTAAAGTAAATAAGAAAGAATTTCCATCCCACCACCTCTTTCTGTAGTTTGCAGCTAAGAGTGGTTTTTTTATTTTTTTAAATTTTTTTATTTTTTTATTTTTTATAAACATATAATGTATTTTTATCCCCAGGGGTACATGTCTGTGAATCTCCAGGTTTACACACTTCACAGGACTAACCATAGCACATACCCTCCCCCATGTCCATAAGCCACCCCCCTCTCCCGACTTCCCTCCCCCTAGCAACCCTCAGTTTGTTTTGTGAGATTAAGAGTCTCTTATGGTTTGTCTCCCTCCCGATCCCATAATGGCCAGAAAAAAAAAATCAAAAGAAGAATAATTTGTGACACATGAAAATGATATGAAATTCAAGTTTTAGTGTTAATGAAGTTTTATTGAAACACTGACACACCCTTGGCCATTTTTGAGCTACAGTGGCAGAATTGAATAGTTGTAACAGAGGCCTTATGTGGCCCACATGACTGGAAATATTTACCATCAGGTATTTTATAGAATGTATTATCTGGGGACAACTGGGTGGCTCAGTTGCTTAAGCATCTGCCTTCGGTTCAGGTCATGATCCCAGGGTCCTGGGATCAAGCCCCACACCAGGCTCTCTGCTCAGCAGGGAGCCTGCTTATCCCTCTCCCTCTGCCTGCCTCTCTGCCTACTTGTGATCTCTGTCTCTCTCTGTCAAATGAATGAATAAAATATTAATTAAGAAAAAAAAATGTTATCTGACCCATGGCGTAGGTATTTGGAGGGACCATGAAAGTATCACAGAGGGTCATGTAACTCAAAAATAAGGAAGGTCTTTCTGAAGCTGAATTTAATGCTTGCTCATCAATGATAAGAAGTGAGCCAGATAGAAAAACATTCCAAGGAAAAGAGAGTAAATTATTTTTCTTGTGATACCAATATAATGACACTTAAGGAGGAAACATGTTCCCAACCAGGGGGTAAAGATAAGCAGAGATAAAGATAGGGGCTTTCATTATGTAGCAGTGTTCCAACACCCCAACTATATATCTGCCCCTTTTACCCAGTAGGAATACACACAATGTTGGTGACATCATATTGCTAGGCTCAGTTTGTTAGTAAATAAATGGGAAAAGAAACATAGGCTATAAATTCAGATTTCAGGCCTGGAGTTTGGAGAAATCTGGGAAGGCTCCACAGGGGAAGAGGAACGATTGGTCCAGAATTTGAAAAATATAAACAGTCAGGAGGGTCTCTCAGATCATTACCTGAACAAAGACTTATCCTCTAAGTAACCAGGTTATTTTAATTGTCTGGGGGCTCTCCCCTGAAGCACAAAATCCAATTGAAGAGGATTTAGAAGGAATTAAGACACTCTTAATGTTCTCCAGCTTGCGCTGAAATATGCTTCTCTGTGTTGTGAAGTTGGGGTGGAGGCAGCCTTCGGGTAAATTAAACCTAGTCTTGGCATTTTCTCATTAAATCCTGGAGCAGCTCAATCCCAGAGGCCCATATAAGGACCACAGTAGACAGATCAGGTGATTCCAAGTCTCAGAACCATCAAGAAGATGCCCGCAGTACTAACTTTTAATTAATAACTACTCTGCATCTAGGCATTTGTCTCATGCCCCTTGGGGGAAGTTGAAAGTATTTCACTACATGAACTCCAAAGTCCCTTCCAACTTAATAGTGCAGACACATTTTAGTGGGGTGGGAGGAGCATGAGGCTTGCAGTGAGACAGATGTTAGTTTTCATTCAGGCTCTGACACCATCTTTGGGACCCTAGGGAGTCACTAAGTGACTGGTGAATAAGAGACGTAGTCAAGTTACCTTGCCTCTCCCCGTTGTCTCGTTTCTAAAATTGGCATGATAATAGTACTAGCCTCAAAGGGCAACTGTGGATATTTAGAGAAAATTCCATAAAGTGCTTGGTTTACTCTACATGGTGAATATTAGCTCCCTGCCCTTTCCCAGTGATTAGTAAGGGAGCAGATCCACGAAGAAGATGAGGGAAATTTCTGTAAGGCCCAGTCAATAATCATTGTATGGAGTGTGGAAAAGGGAGCAATTGTGGGCACATGTTGCAAAGTGAAACAAGAAACACAGGACTTCAAAATATCTTCTAGTCCTTTAAATGTCCTTTGCTTTTTCTGCTGAGGGACAGTGTTGGCAGTCTTCTGGTTTCTTAGCAATCAGAAATTGGTTCGGTCAGAAAGCACTTCCATCCTTGAGCATTGACCAGCCACTTGATATTTTGTTCCTTTTTTTTTTTTTTTTTTTAATTAAGCACATGATGACTCATGATGGTATAAATTTAAATATAGAGATCCCAGACCTGTGTAAGGGCTTGGGTGTCTAGACCAGAAAACTCGGGATCTTTTGTCTCCCCCAAGAATTTCAGAGTTTGGCCTCACAGACGCCAGACCTCCGACATATGGGAGAAACCAGGAATTGGGGCAAACTGCCCAGAGAAAGTTCAAGTCTCTGTTGACAAATGAGTACTGTCTCCGAAGAAAAGAGGTTCAGTGGACACTGTGCCCAGATAAAGCCTAAATGATTAATTTAATCATTTACCAGAGGAATAATGGGCCAGTCTCATTCATGATTCCTGCTCTTACAGTTCTTAGCTGTCACTGAGGGATGGACTGAGAACTCTTTCAAAATCAGTGAAATAAAGAAATAGCAACGATTAGCAAAATTAAAAGCTTTTCTTTGAAAAGGCTAATGGAGATAAACAAGGAACAAAATCCAGTCCAGAAAAGGCAAATCTGTAAATGCAGAAAGTAGATTCGTGGATATCTGGGGCTGAGAACACGGAATAACTGGCCCTGGCCCTCACAGGTGGGATCTCGTTGGGGTGATGGAAATGTTTTGCCACTGGGCTGTAACGACAGTTACGCAACTCTAAATGTACTACAAAATCACTGAATTTACACTTAAAACAAGTGCATTTAAACAAGTAAATTTTATGCTATGTAAATTATGGTTCAAGAAAGTAGTTTAGAAACACAGAATATAAAAAGAAATACCACCGATACAAGAGACATTTATAAAAATACTGAGGGCTAGCAGCAACTACTAGCTGTTGATGTTGTAAATATGACAAAAATAGGGTAAATTTCTAGAAAATTAGAGTAAGGAGAAATAGATGTCTTGAATTGTCCAATAGCTATTTTTAGATGGCAGTCAAAAATTACCCTTTCTGGGTAATCTTATCCAGAAATCTTTACCTATCTGGTAAAAATTCTGGGTCCAGGTGTCTTTACCAGTAGGCCTATCATACTTTGAAGGAACAGTTGATTCCTTGCTATGCAAGTTGCTTAAAAAAAATTTTTTTTAAAGAAAAAGGTATCCAGCTTGTGTTTTTAACTTCAAATATAAAGACAAGAGTAGGAAAAAAATTGTATAAATTATAGGCACATTTCACTTATGAACAGAAGTATAAAAATACATTAGCTAACTGAATTCAGCAGTGTGTGAAAATATATCCTAATCAAAGGCAATATATCTCTAAAACACTGTTAAACAATAGGAAACATAGAATTATGGCCACCAATGCCAAAAAGGTTTTCAAAGTAATTCACTCATCTTCAGATGAATTTAGAAAGTCCCGGATCTGGAATGCATCCCTGGAAACTCTGACCCAGATTCCAGAGGAGGGGGCACCTGAGAGCAATTTCCTTCCCAGGATATTTGAATTACTGAGGAGTCAAAGGCAACCTGGGTGTGCATTTCTAGAATAGTGGTGGGTAAGTCAGGTGGACACACATTATGTAGCAGAGGAAGTAATAGAATCTTTACAAAATAGTAAAGACAGAGGAAGAAACAGGATAGGATATGTAACAGTGCCGTGTGCATAAATTAAAAATGCACGTAGAACAACACACAATCTAGAATAATACATCAAATAGAATGCACAAATTAACATATTAAATGTTGAGAGTGAGAGACATGGGCGTTGGTAGACTTAGTGAATCAAGCAGACAGCCTAGACAATCAGTGATCATTTAGCTTGAGCTAAAGAGCATGATTAACTCCACCCTGCCTGGATCTTACAGAAATGTGATCTCTTTCTGAAGTTCTTTCTGGGGCTCAGGTAATTCCTTCATAAGTCCCACTTGCCTTGTTTAATATTTCACAAGACTCATGTTACATAATAATTGAGTTGTCCATTGTTCAAAATAGTGGTTTCCAGACTTCTGGATTTTAATGACCAGAAGCACTTTTTTAAAAATAGGGTTAACAACAGAGTTATCTAATGCTTAATTTGTTAAAAAAAAAATCTCAAAGTCACATTTTTTTCTCAAAAAGTCCTATTAGTAAAATTGCATGAATTATTTATATCTTATCTACACTATATGGACTTATATATGTACATAAACAAAAACGTGCACAACCCATTTTTCTTTGAGCTGGGAAAAATATCCTCATAAGCTAGTGTCCTTTAACCTTGTTTTTATTTTATATTTTTAGACATTTTTCCCCGCCAACTCCCATGAAATTTTAATATCACAAAAGTACTATGTATGTATTGTGGCCCTTTGGAGGGTCATAAACCATTGTAATATTTAGAATTTTTTGGACCCTCAGGAACCAATTTTCCCTTCTTGGGCGTGATAATATCTCCACTGAGAATACATGCCATACGCTAAAGCCAGCCTGTGGATCAGGACTTGAGACCACTCTTTTAGGCAGTAGGATTCAAAGAAGTATTTCTCCTATCTTCGTATCTGAAACCCTCTTCCAGCAGCTCATTCCTTTGTGTTCAGCATTTTCTATTCTCACCCTATCTCTCTTCTAAGTAGCAAACACTTCTGAGACACAACCCGTTAAGAATATAAAACAATATTTTAAAAATTAAAATGTATAGAACACCTGCTGGGAGCAATATGCTTTGCAAGCAGTAGAAAGGACTGAAAGTTGACTGAGCAGCAAGCCCATCCCTCAGAGGAGTTCTGAACTGGTGGGGCAGAGAAATGGGGACAAGAATGTGAATGTACCAGTGAAGGGGAGGTGGTCTGTGTAGGCTGGGGATAGCAAGACCCAGTCTCAGAGTGAAAACCTGGAACACTCAGTTATCATCATATGATTAAGTTTACTCAGTCTTGTTTCTGGCAAGTAGAGAGGAGAAAGGAAGGTGCTGATAAGCCTGGGTAGGAGAGATGTTCATCCATCCATCTGGTGTCTGTCTGCCCATCCATCCGTCCATCCATCGGTTCATCCATCCATTCAACAAGCATTTATTGAGGACTCACTGTGTGCCAGGTACTGTGTTAGGAGCTGATGCAGAGACCTAGTTTCTCCCCTCAAGCCAATCCTTCTCCCAGGGAGGATGATCAGCCTGGGGAAGAGCTAACATCCTAGCACTAGTGAGAGCTCCTCTGGTTTGTCGGTCACTGCCACACTGGGCCCTGAAACTCTGCTCCTGAAGCAAATGTTGTTTGCTTTCTCTGCCCGTGGGCTGTCAGCAACACAATAATGAGACAGGCACATTGTATAGCAACCCAGTCTCCCCTGTGACTGCCTGACAGTGCTTAGAACCATTTGTCACACTGCTAAACAATGAGCTCGAAGCCTTAGCAAGGTGGCAATTAAGAAAATTCAAGCATATCTTCATTTACCCCAGTGGAGTTCCTCATTCTTGACAGTTTGTGAAATTACAGTGTTAAGTAAAGACATCACCAGAATGTTCTTAGCTTATTTGAAAACTCGTTAACTAGAAAATAATGAGGTAAATTTATACACCTAAATGATGTTTACAATTCTACACAACGTTTGAGGGGTTTAATCCTTTCTTTTCCCTTCCTTTCTGACTTTCTGTCATTCTGTTTTATTTTTTGTTTGATGTCCTCTGAGTTTCAGGAATTTTTGTTGTGTTTGGGGTTTATTTTGTTGCATTTTGTTGTGTTATTGGGGTTTATTTTTACTTTATATAACATTATGTTTGCTACTGTGTAAGAGAAGACTTTCCCTTCTGCAGAGTCTGAAATAGAAGTGTATGGAAAGGATAAACTTTGGGGCCATGCTTTGCTGAGGCATCTGCCCTTAATGATTCCCATAGATACAGCTGATCCATGCTGTGGGTAATCCCAAAGCCTTCCTAATTTGTTTTGGGAAACAAACTAACTAAAAATATCAAAAACCATGGCCTTTCTGCTCAAATGTTGGATGTTATTCTTTTTGTAGCTCATTATAGCTGAACTATGTTTTGTTCAGTGCGGTATGTTTGAAAACATCTGGTGTAGAAATAAGGACTAACCAGCGCTGTTATTAATGGCTTGGTGACTCCATCGGTCAGTGTAGGCTGTATGATACTGCAGTAACAGGTGACCTCAAGTGGTGGCTTACAATTACAATTCTCATCTTCGTTTCTCCAAGTTGACTATGGCTCTGCCTTGATTCGTCCCTGATCTGGAAACCAGGCTGAGGGAACAGTCTCTACCCCGGACATTGTTTTTTGCATAGAAAGAGCCTATGGCAGAATCACATGATGGCCCTTAAAATCCCTGCTTGAAAGTAGCCGGAAATTCTCGTGTTTCTTTGGCCAACACAAGGTGGCCACATCTGATGGCAAAGGGGTGAAAAAATAAAATCACTCCACAAAGAGGAGCAGCAACTATCTTGAAGAGTAACCGTCTACGAAGTAACAGTGGGCAAGGCACTGCACTGGCCTTTAGTTTCCTTATCTGTAAAATGGGAGGGTGGAACTAGGCATCTCTGAAAATTCTGTGCTTCTTGTAAAATGAGTGTAATATTTGAGAAGCTGGAAAGGTGCCTGTTGAGTGATGGAGGCTGAGATTAAATGATATCGCTGGAAAAGAAATCTGAGGACATGGGGAGCCTTCCTGGACAATAAAATATAATGTCTGTATCACTTGAGGTGAAGGAGTTGCAAGAGTTGCCTGATTTTGAAAGGTTTCACATAGTGGCTAAGTAAGCCTTCTAAATGGTACGATCAGAGGCATGCTAAGCTAGCCTCGTCCCCTGAGAAAACTGCCATGGGGCCAGACATCCCCACAAGTAACCACATACCTTTCTGTCTTACCAGAAAACTCTAGTGCTAATGCCACCTTAGCAAAGAGTAGGTCCATTACGGCTGAAGGTGAGAAAGGACGAGGCAGGTCTCGGACCTTACAGGGAGATTCACTGTCAGTCTCAGTGGGGTCTGGTCTGGGCATCCAGATGCCGTAGGTGACTGGAATGCCAACAGGAAGACCTTGGATGGCGGGCAAAGAGGAGAGCCACATTACAAATTAAACTGCATTTGTTCTTTGATTATTCCTAATTATCACTTAATTTGGCAAATATTTTACCCTAATTTGACTTTTTCTATTATAGCAAAAATAAAACTTTCTGGTTCTGTGGAATGGGAGCCCATATTTACCAGAAGGAAGGTAGCAAGGAAAAGCCATCTTCAAGGCCTTGGGGACCTCATGGTGGGTTCGGTAGGAAGTTGGTTGTCTTGTTTTGATTACACTGCAAAGCAATCCCTGTTAGCTTTGCACAGCGTAAGGCAGTGTACACATACGATTGCGGCGTAAGCGTGCCATCTTTGGGCATGAGATGCCGACGTGCTTGGCCTATCTGTTCAGCCATCTGGTCTTTTCACATGTACCTATACCTTTCACCCCTTGGAAGCTGGCTCCGTAAATATTTTGAATAGTGAAGACCAAGGCACTTCCAAACCACCAAGGGCTGGGGACTCAGAGAAAGAGGCTGCTTTCAGTATTGCCAGTGAGCACCCTGTTAGCCAGCTGTGTCCAGAGGGGCCCTTTCTCTGATGCATTGAGCCGTAGATCTGATGCATGAGCCATAATATCTCTTAGAGCCCGCAGCCAGGAGACTGTGATATATTGCCTCTTCACTGGAGAGCAGATAGAGCTAGAAGAAAAACGGAGGGATTTGCCAGCCTTTTGTGCAGAATAGAGACCTCAACCAAAGGAAGCAGGAGATAAGCCATTCTTCTTGGACCAATCATTGCTGCTCTTTTTTTGGGTGCTGTCATGACGGCCTTGTGAACTCTGTCTCTGGACAGCTGGCAGGTCTGAGGCAGGGCCTAGGGCCTGGGATTCTGAGCCTTGGCACTGTTCATATTGGGGGTGGGTAACTGCATCCCAGGGACTCTCCTATGCATTGTAGAATATGAGTCGCCACCTCTGGTTTCTACCCTTTGATTCCAGGAGCACCCATGCCCCAAGTTGGAACAGTCAGGAATGCCCCCTGCCATTGCCATGTGTCCCACCGGGGACAAGGGCACCTCCAGTGGAGAACCAGTAATCTGGAAGATGTGAGTTTTGAGCCCCCTGAGCTGGTTCATTGTTGATTGCAGCAAACAGGCAGGTGCCTTGCAGCGATGGGTTTCTGTGTACTTCCTGTTTAAAGTGTTAAAGAATGATCAAGAGTCTGGCTCTCCCAGGTTAGTAATTACCTCTGTTGTTATTAATTTTCTAAAGCAACCCAGGCAAATGAGTCATTATGATCTCAATCCCTCCGCCATGGCTGATTGATTTTGCTCCCCTATTGTTTCTAATTTCATGTAATGTCTGATTACAATAGAAAACTATTCAATGCAATTCTCATGGAAGAGTCATTATGAACAGGCGTAGTCCTCAGCAACTAGTAGGAATGGACGAAGGGTTTTATATCATTTCACCAAAACAAATGTCTTACGAGAAGTAAAATGCTTAAACACTTCATAAATTGATAGTGTGGTATAAAAAGCCAAAATAAGTCAATACAAGGACCTCCCGTTTTTAAATATGCCAAACATTCATATCTATGATTTGCTTTCATTTATGGTGTACAAATTAGAGCCATCAATTCAGTGAAGAGCACCCTTCAGTGATCTCCCAGTTTTTTCTCTCTGGAATTCTAGGGATGTGTCTCTTAGATTTGTATCCTATTTGCTCATATTTGAAAATATATCAGGAGCTCTCTACCAATCTTGGGAACAAATGTAGACAGATATAAAATAGTGCAAAAGGAATTGGCTTTTGGCCTCATGAGTGTCTGAGACGCTGGCAATAAATTAAGCTTGTGGATGGCATATCCCATAGCTCCCAGGGGACCCTCTCACTTACTACGTTGCCAGGATAGCACCTGGAAGGAGTCTGGACAGATGTTCGTACGGTTCACTGTGATGCTGCCTCCTTGTCATGTGATAGAACCAGAAAATGACTATTAGAGCCAGTCAAGGAGGACCATTAACGGCACTTAGGCGAGTTTGGAGGAGGTGGGTGGAAGGTACAGGAAGATGAGGAACCAGTCAGCTGTAGCCAACTGCCGGGAGGGATATCTGGAGCTTTCTTCAAGATGAGAAGGTACTTTTTTCCAGGGACTGTGCTTTTGGTTTGAAGGGTTGAGGCAAGAGTTAAACTCTGCTAAAAGAGCCATGATGAGGTGTTTTTCTCCCACACTGTGTGGCCAGTAAACTTTGCCTGGCAAAATTACATGGTCATGAAGAGCACAGCTTCTAAAGCCAGACTGCCTGGGTTCAAATCCTGCCTCTGCCCATTGCTGGCTTATCCACTCAGATAATCATTTAATATCTCTGTGCCTCAGTCTCTTACTCTGGAAAAAAAGGAGGGTAAAGTAGTAATGTTGTTTTTATAAGGATTAAATGAGTCCAAAAATGTGCAAAGTGCTCACAATAAGACCTGGCACAGAAAAGTGCTATATGGTGTTGACAGGAGTATCTTTAACACATGCTAATACCTCTCTTAAAAATAAAAAGCAGACTTCATCTTAGATACTTCTACAAAGAGTTCCCACATTTAGTCAATGAAAATACAGGATGCCCTGTTAAATTTTAATTCCAGAAAAGCAAAAAAAAAAAAATTCTTTTTACTCTGAATATGTCCCATGTAATATTTGGGGCATTTGGACATACTTTCATTAAAGAAAAAAAAAACCCTCTACAGCCATTGTTGTTAGACATCACTTCTTAAAGAGATGTCCTATTCACTTTGCTGATATTTTAGATAGTGTAAAATGAAATATTCTTCAGTCATGCCACAAGATACTGTTTTCTGGTCCTCATTTATGAACAGCCTCTGCCACTCACAAAAAAACATGTATCTCTTCAAATACTCCCAAATATATAGCTACTCCCTACCTTCTAGAAAATCTCATGGTAAACATCCCATCTTCCAGTCTTTTTTTTTCCCCCATTACTTCCATCTAGCTCTCTTTTTGTCATTTTTATTCTATTATATCAATTATCAGATAGTTAAATGTTTCCTTGGAATGTTTTCTGGGTGTCTCCCATGGACTCAAATGAGTTGTTTTATTACTTGAAGCAAGAACTATGTCTGTTTTATATTTTCCATTAAGAAAATATATTAATTCTGCACAGACCAAATGTTCAAAAATATTAATGATGACAAAGTTCCCTGTCTGTCCAGTGACAGTTTATTTGCTCATGTTTGAGTTATGTTGGCTCAAACATCTTTGAATAAGGTGCCCTAATACAGATTATCATTGAATTATATAACCCATTAAGAAGGAATGATTTAGATGTATTTTTTCACAAGTGTGGATCAAATAAACTCATCTTTCTCTGAGTCAGATTTGCTTTGGGAAACTGAGAAGACATCTGTAATTCATAGCTGAACTCTTGGGCATATTATGTTGGCTAAGACCCCAAGGTTTATGGTAAAATGAAAATGTTATTTCCCTATAGAAGTTGGTAGGAAATAGAGCAAGTGGATCTCTTGAAACTGCTTCAGTCCATTTTTCTTTTAGGTAAGAGATCAGTTAGGAAGCATGAGAGTATTTTTTCCATACTTCTAAATGGCATTGAAAGAGTCTGATGTGACCTAGAATATATTTTCTGAGAACTTGCTTGCAGACAATAGTATGCAATACCAACATTTTATTTTGCAAAATCCTGCAGTCACATCAACTGTTTCACATTGTGTCTGAGCCTCATCAAATGTCAAATCCAAACCTCCTACCTTGCCTCCCTACCATTGTTGTTAACACTTTAGAAAACTGACTCTCCCAAGAGATGATGTAACTGCTCTGGGTCACACGAGTGGGGAATATTTGTTGTTCTTCCTCCATTACAGAAGCAAGGTGATGAGAAAAGAAATATATACTAGATTCTTTGAACTCTTTGGGAGAAAACTCCATAGAAATGGAGGAATTGTTATTAATAACATTTTCTGCAATGGTGTGTGGGCTTCAAATTCACAGTAGCTTGAGTGCAGTGTCGTGGGTGGTTCCAACTGCCTTTGCTCTAGGTGTTGACAGAAAAATAACACAGCCCGGCAGAACTATTCAGGGAGGAGTCTCATAAGGACATGTGGGATACGTTGGATCCCTAAGCACCCTTTCAGTTGTAAGTGACATAATGTATCTCCAATGTACTTAAGTACAAATGCAAAATAACGTGTTCACCTAAGTAAGAAATTCATGTGTTAGATTCAGGCACACCTAGATCCAGGGACTAAACCATTGTGGTCCAGACTCTGTGTTTTACTCCCAGATAGGTTCTCTTCATGCAGTGACAAGGTGGTTGCCCAAGTCTCCAATCTATTCTCAGGATTTCTGAGAGACTGTATTTCCTGACAGCACCGGGACAATTCATAGACGGGACTCTCATTGGCCCAATATGACGCAGTTGTGTATACCTTGACCAATCACTGGTGAGAGGAATGGAGTAATGTGATTGGCTAGGCCTGGGGCCTGTGTCCTGCCTTTGAGCTGGAGGCAAAGGAAATCTCCACCAGATCTTCCACACTGAGAAAAGATTAGGGCTTTCTCTAAAAGAAAGAAAGACCACAGATGTTTTGCCTATGTATTTATACACACACCATACTTCTGTGGCCACTGTCCCTATTCCTGAGTGTAGCCTAGTCCAATCCTTGGAGTCAGCAATAAAGTCTAAAGGTATTTACAGATAGTACTTAGAGTCACTTTCCCATCTCTTTCAAGATTCCTTTGTTTCCTGCTTTAGTGAAATAGTAATGAAAATCTGTTCTGTAGCTCTGCTTGCCACTGTATTTAAGACCTACGCTTGGTTTCAAATTAACACAGCCACAAGCTACCCTTGTAGCTTGTGGAAGGGTAGCTTCCATTTCCCTAAAAGCAAAGCAAGTTGTAGTGTTAATGGAACTGACCACTGATCCTCAGAGATTCACAACGTATGAGACCTGGGATCTCAATGGGATTACTAACCTGAAGGATTTTGTGGATTTTAAGAGAGATTTGGAGGCTCCTTCATTTATTTATCAAATATCTATTGAGTACCGCCACAGGCTAGACATGGTTTTAGGTAGAGTTCAGAGCGATAAATAAGGCAGCAGCTCAGTTTTTACAGAGCTTGCATTCTGGTGGTAGGCAAAGAAAACGATGAAGTAAAACAAATAGGAAAATAAGAATGAGACAATAAGATTAGTCACTGGGAGGGCAACTCTTAACAAGAAAGTCAGGGAAAGACTATGGAGATACTCCTCTGGAGCTGACACTTAAATGGCAAGGAGGAGCCATGATATTCAGACATTTGGAGTAGAACATTCCTTTCTGAAGTCTCTGAGGGGGAAGAAGTTTGAGTGTTGAGCCGAAGAAAGGAAGCTCAGTGAACAAGGAGGAAATAAGGACATAAGGATTTCAGGGGCCATATAAAAAAGGACCTTCTAAGTAGGTCTGAGTGGTCAGGTTTTTGTAATGGGTATAAGTACAAAGGAATCGGAAGCTGGTTTGCAAGCATGACATTTAATCTGATTTGAGTGTAGGAAAGATCACTCTGGCTGGTATGTGGGAAATATATTGTGTAGAGCACTGGCTTTCAAGATGTGTTGCCTGGGACCAGCAGCAGCATTGCTTGGGAACTTTTGAGAAGTGTGTATTCTCAGGTCACATCCAGACCTACTAAATCAGAAACTTTAGGGTGGGACTCAGCAATCTATATACTTTAATAAGCCCTCCAAGTGATGCTGACGCACATTCCAGTTGAAAATTGCTGATGTTAAGGCAAGAGTGACAGGAGGAAGATCCTTTAGGAAGGTGGAAAGATTAGAAAGAGCCAGATGACATAACTATGTGTTGGCTCTGCACTTTGTTGTTCCTTTTCCTTAGTAAAGTCACTTTTCTTACTGAGCCTTAGTTTTCTCAGCTGTAAAATGGAATGATTGATAATCTACCTAAAAAAATTGACATTAGAATTAAGCATTGACTTTGTAAATAATTAATCACCATGTAAATGGAAACTGTTGACATGATCATTGTTCATGCTGGAAGACACATGGGGTAGAGAGTTCATGGGCAGGAACATGGATCCACAGACATTTTGTGGAACTCCACCGAACAGCTGCCCTTCAGTGGTATCTTTGATCTCACCTAACCGAAATTCAGTATAGTGATAGCTATAGTTCTAGCAAAATCACCTTTTTACTTTAAAGGGTATATGTGATTTATTTCTCTATTTAGAAAACGTTCTTCCACACATAAAAAAATTATCAATTTTTAAGACCCCATACTAAAGATTGTGTAGACTATAAGATGAATAAAATATATTTGCTGTTCTCAGAGAGTTTACAATCTAACAAAAGATAAAATGTATACAGAATATTAGAAAGTACATGCTATACAAGTTCAGAAAGGGTAAAGATTTCCAGACCTCTCCATCCTCCTTAAAACCTGCTTTTAACTTCTAATGTATTACCAACCCTCTGGAACTCCCAGTTGTGTTCCATGTGAGAAGTTCCATTTGAGAAAAAGAATCTGAAACACCACAAGGCTCAAAAGAGAATGAGCTATGTGGGAACTGTTCAGAAACCTGAAGATTAGCAAATCTAGTTGTGAATTTTAGGGGAGAAAAGTGGATTCTGTCCAGTGACCAGTGTTCATTATAATCTTGGGCAATTTTTCTGAACTGTTATATCAAAAGAAACCTAAAGTAGGTCTGAAACTTGGCTGTGCAGAAGAAGACTATGCCTGAGAAATTTATCTTGGATTCACCTAACCCTTGCAGGAAGCACTCAGGAATGTGCAAGGGATATTTTCTACTAATTAATTATACCTGGTGATTAGGTGGCTCACAGCCAAAATCTTAAGGGTAGTTGGAAGGCAAGGAGCATATAAAGACCTTTGAGAATAATATAGTGCAGATTTGTTGCTTATGGACACTCTAACACTGCATGAAGGAATTACCAGCCATAGGTTTCCATGGGGAATTTTGGGACATCTAAAACAAGTGATGCTAATTATCTCCTGCTTTGAGTAATCACTTCTTCTTCTTCTTCTTCTTCTTCTTCTTCTTCTTCTTCTTCTTCTTCTTCTTTTTTAATTTTTATTTATTTTTTTAACTTCTTTTTGGTGTTCCAGAATTCATTGTTTATGCACCACACCCAGTGCTCCATGCAGTACGTGCCCTCCTTAATACCCACCATCAGGCTCACCTAACCTCCCACCCCCCGCCCCTCCAAAATGCTCAGGTTGTTTTTCAGAGTCCTCAGTCTCTCATTGTTCATCTCCCCCTCCGATTTCCCTCAACTCCCTTCTCCTCTCCATCTCCCCATGTCCTCCATGTGATTCCTTATGCTCCACAAATAAGCAAAACCATATGATAATTGAGTAGTCACTTCTAAACAGAAATATGTCCTTACCCTTGGCAATTAAGGAAAATGTCTGAATCTGCTGAAGTCTTTTCATGAAGCAAATACGTTACAATAAGCATTGAGATGGTTCTGGAGCTCTTATAAAAGGAAGGAGTAATCACCTTAGGAACCAACCACTACACCAGAACAAACTCATTTTCCTTTTTGAAAAGTTTCTAGAAGAAAAGTAAATGTAAGAGAAATAGTGTTTTAAAGTTCTAAAAAGGCATCAACAAGTTCTTTCATAATAAGATTATAGACATATACAGCAAAGTGGGAATTAGAGGACAGTACCCATTGAGAGGGTTCATAAAGTTTCCAAAAGGCCAGTACCTAAGGGTAAAGAGGAATTGATTTTCAGCATTTTGTTTTGTTTTGTTTTGTTTTAGCCTGTGTCTGTGACTTGGTGCAGGCTGATGAGTGTCAGAGGAGAGGATGGAGATAGTCTCTAAGGAAATGCCAGCTCGGCACCAGATAAGCACAGAAGAGTTCTGTTTGCAGTATGGGATGCAGCATCTTGTAGGCGTAGATGGATAAGAGAGGGACCAAATTAGAATTTTTATAATGGGGCACTTAGAGCTCATACTGGAGGAGCCCAAATCTTTTTATTTTTATTTTATTTTATTTTATTTTATTTTATTTTATTTTATTTTATTTTATTTTATTTTATTTTTTCAGTGTTCCAAGATTCATTGTTTATGCACCACACCCAGTGCTCCATGCAATACATGCCTTCCTTAATACCCACCACCAGGCTCACCTAACTCTCCCCTCCCCTCCAAAACCCTCAGTTTGTTTCTCAGAGTCCACAGTCTCTCATGGTTCGTCTCCCCCTCCAATTTCCCCCAATTCACTTATCCTTTCCATCTCCTAATGTCCTCCATGTTATTCTCTATGCTACATAAGTAACTGAAACCATATGCAGTCAAATGCTCTGCCCCTGAACTGAAACCATATGATACTTGACTCTCTCTGCTTGACTTATTTCACTCAGCATAATCTCCTCCAGTCCCATCCATGTTGATATAAAAGTTGGGTATTCATCCTTTCTGGTGGAGGCATAATACTCCATTGTATATATGGACCAAATCTTCTTTATCCATTCCTCCATTGAAGGGCATCTTGGCTCTTTCCACAGTTTGGTGACTGTGGCCATTGCTGCTATGAACATTGGGGTACAGATGGCCCTTTTCACTACATCTGCATCTTTGGGGTAAATACCCAGTAGTGCAATTGCAGGGTCATAGGGAAGCTCTATTTTTAATCTCTTAAGGAATCTCCACACTGTTTTCCAAAGTGGCTGCACCAACTTACATTCCCACCACAGTGTAAGAGGGTTTGGTTCCCCTTTCTCCACATCTTCTCCAACACTTGATGTTTCCTGTCTTGTTAATTTTGGCCATTCTAACTGGTGTACGGTGGTATCTCAATGTGGTTTTCATTTGAATTTCCCTGATGGCTAATGATGATGAACATGTTTTCATGGGTCTATTAGCCATTTGTATCTCTTTTCTGGAGAAGTGTCTGTTTATGTCTTCTGACCATTTTTTGATGTGATTATCTGTTTCTTGAGTGCTGAGGTTGAGGAGTTCTTTATAGATCTTGGGTATCAGCCCTATGTCTGTAGTGTCATTTGCAGATAACTTCTCCCATTCTGTAGGTTGTCTCTTTGTTTTGTTGACTATTTCCTTTGGAGGAGCCTAAATCTGAAGCCAAGACCATAGAATTAAAGATACCAGTGATGGGAAAGAAAGCAAGATTTGAACAAAGAGTGGGTCATGCTATATCCCCCGGCACATTCCTTGACATATAAGTGGACTCTCACATGTAGCAGGTCTTTCCAGGGCCATCTTAAAGGTACTTTAATTGGGGCAGAAAAACCCTGAAGTGATGAACCAATACAGCAGGAGTAGGGTGGCAAGTCATCCCAGTTGCCTGCCACTGAGAGGTGCCCAGAATGTATGCTTTCAGTTTTAAAACCAGGACAAGTTGCTCACCCAAATGGCAAAGGGACCCAAAATCATATCACATGAGGACATATTGGAAACACAGCCATAATGGTAGCACTTGCCATTTGGCAAATTCTCTGTCAAGCACTTCAGATCATAGCTTCATTTCTTCTTCACCACCACCTTCATGAGGCCAAAACTGAAGCTTACCAGGGTTGAATAATTGCCCAGGGACACTTCTAATAAGTGACAGAATCCTAAATGGAAGCTGAGCCATTGGACTCCAGGGTCTGGAATCTTAAACCCTTCAGAAGATGTAAAGGGCCTCAATCAATAGCTGCTTCATTGCCTGGAGGGCTATCACTGGAGTAAGATGGCATTTATATCAGGAAAGAGTGGTGCTCAGTGAGTATAGGAGGCCATGGAGACACAGGGTTCTAAATTTTTCAGCTTTCCAGAATGGAATAGGCTGCTCCAGAAAAGACAATTTCTAGAGCTTGATAGGAATGCTTGGTGAAAATGCAAATGCTATATAATTGGCCAATCTTCAAAATCATGTCTAACATAGTGATGCTATTTTTTAAAATTTCTTTTTCTGGCAAGGTCAAAACTAGGGAAAGACTCCCCACACACATACTCACAAAACTTTAAAAGCATGATAGAAAGGCAAGTTATTTTATTTTATGGCAAAACTTATGATTCATCATAAATCCCCATGCTTTTTTAATAAACGCTGATGTACCATATGCCCCCATCAGTTCAAGTTTGAGTGTAAATCATAAAATGTCCATAATCCAAAACGCTTTATGTGTTTTTATGATCACAGAAGGCTGCCTTGCTTTCCATTCATGATTAGTTTTTTTTGATGGCTCCCTCTAGATCTTAGAAAATAATTAAAACTAATGAACAATCCGCAATGGCAGTAAAGCAACGAGCATATTGTTTCCTGTCTGGGCTTAAAGCCTGATCAAAGGGAAGACTCGCTGAGACACAACACACTTCTGTGTTGTACTTCACTTCCTGACCACCCACTGAGACCAAATGACAGCTTCAGGGAAAATCATGAATTAGGATTTTTTAAAGCACTTTATAGAATTGTTAGAGTTTGCAAAAATACAATTAGTCGCTGTAACTGCTGATTCCCCGACAGAGAAGGACTCTAAGATTGCACTTTTTATTTTTTCTTACCACTCTCCTGTATCAGTGCACCCATGTTTTCATTAAACCAAATCTGCTACTCACAAATATCATATAAACCAGGGTGACAGCAGCAAGCAAGAATAGAACAAGAAAGAAAAAGAAAAGAAAAGAAGCATTCACAAATTACCATTTTATCTTATTTTTCCAAGTTCAATGATATATTTTTGACAGATAATATAGAGAATTTTATTCAGGGCTTTCCCTGGTCAAAGAAGAAAAGCAAAGCTTCAGGTTAAATCAGTCCTTTTGAGGATGGGCAGTTGAATTGTGAAGTGCTTCTGTAAAAGGAAAGAAGGGAGTGGAAATTTGGGGGGAGGATTGATTACTTCCATCCAGTTGCTATTGTCTATTCTGTGGTTCCATCTATGGAAAAGTGCTTGACTTTTTTTGGCTTCCTGGATACTTAACTCAATTTAATTTGACCAGTCAAGCAATTAACAAATTGTAGTCAATCAAAATAGAAGCTTTGTCTTCTTTTGCTTTTCTTCTGCAAATGACTTTAAAAAAAAAAAAATAGTAAGTCCCATGCATTAAAGATACAGCCAAAATGAATTAGCTTTTATCATCAACCTCAAAGGGAATTTAGATGATAATAAAAATATAGTCAATTCTTAATTGCTCTGAAGCTGATTACATTTGGGGCCTTCTGGAGAGCTTCTTCCTTCTTTCATTTCCTCTCTTTCTGTTTATTGGCTCCAAATGAGGAGGAAAAAAAACCACAGATGGTCCAGAAGCACTTGTTAAAAGACTTTATATGAAAGAGTTGTCAGGAGTTGGTTAGATTTCCATCAACCAGGCTTGCTCCATTGTCTCATTGGCACAGCATACTGAAAGTTGGCAATACAGTTCCAGAACTAAATCAGGAAGCTTCTGTGGCCTTGCCACTGTCATTGGCCTGGAACGAGGCCTTCCACATTCCCTCAGGTGTCCCCAGCTTCTTCTGTCTCTGTCATATAATCTTTGAACCTCAAAAATGGAAAAGCTTTGCTCTTCCCTCCTGAGCCCTTTGGGCCAATCCTTACTCTCAGTAAAGGATGTCATACCTGCAGAATTTCAGATGGGTTTTTAAATCTCTTTATTTATTGTGGAATAAAAGAGGTTATGGGTTGAGAGGGAAGCAAGTGTCCCAGTTGGTAGAAGAAAAATTTTAGCAGATGGGGCAGAGTGAAGCCACCTCAAGCGCTGAAGTCATATTTTATATACTGTACACCCATTTAGCATGTATCTGAGATCATCCCTGTTCTATTATACATAAGCAAGGGCAGAATTCTTAACCAGGGTCCCTTGACAAAGGTCTAGTTCAGGCCTTGACAATCTACAGCCCCCAGGCCAAATCAGGCCCACCACCTGTTATCATATGGCCTGTGAGCTGAAATGTTTTTCACACTTAAAATTGGTCAAAAAATTTAAGATTTTGTGACATGAAAATGGTACAAAATTCAAATTTTAGTGTCCACACTAAACCTAAAGTTTTATTGGAACACAGCCATGCACACTTATTTAATCTTGTTTGTGGATGCTTTCACACTACAGTGGTGTGGGTCTTGGTGAAAGCCCATGGTGTCTAAAATACTGTCCTTCTAAAAAAATAATTTGCCGACCTTCAGTCGGGATTAGTGTTTTAAAACTGCTTCCTAAGGATCCTGATTGTTCAAAGGAGCTCACCTCATAGCAGAGAATGGGAAGGAAATGTTCCAGAAAGAGGTCAAGTGAAAGATGTGTCATATTCTACCCCAGTTGTTCTGGTTTTACCTCTTACACTTCAGAAATCATGATTGCAGAGAGGTTTTTCTGGAAGAAAGCTAGAACTGGGAACTGGAAATGTCTCAGGTCCCAAGCAGTGCTAGCTAGATCTACCTTCTTCTCCCTTTGCTACTGATCTCAGTTCTTAGGGTCTTCATGTCTTTTTTTCACCTGTTATATTCTCATCCTGTCTTTCCCTACTAATTTTTTCAACCTCTGCATGCTTTCTTATTCCTTCTTAAACATGCTTTCCTAAGCATGTGGGTATGGCTCACCATGGCATGCTTATAACTTCTGCTCCATGATTATTTTGGAAATTCCTTCTGTTTCTCTCCCAGAGGAAAAAATTTAGTAGTTGAGGACATGAGCTTTGGAGCCAGACTACCCAGATTTGAATCCTGGCCCTTCTCCTTACCAGCTGTCAAGTTACTTTGTTCCACTGGACTTTAGTTTCCTCATGATGAAAATGGAGCTAATAATTGTACTTATCTCATAAGGCTGTCATGAGAATTGAATAATATATGTAAAGTAGTTAGAACTATGCCTGGCATCTAGTAAGCATGAAATAGGAGTTTGCTGTTGCCAGTATCCGATTGGCTCACTTCAGCCATGGGTGGGCCCCTAATCAACTTACAAGATTTTTTAGTACTGATCTTTTGTCAGCTACCACCCCTAGAGGTCTAACCAGCACAGGTTGGGGGATAGAGTATAGTAGATTGCATTAAAGCCCCTTCCTTGTATTTAATCCCTGTGTTGCGTAATGTTGCTTTGTGTGTGACTTGCTTTGGCCAGTGGATGGTTGGCAGACATAATACAAACAAAAGCTTGAGAAGCTCTTAACAGCTGTGTTCATGATCTCTGCCATCTTTGCCATTGTCCTGAGAAGGGCATGCCCAAATTGATCCACTAATTCCAAGAGGAGGATGAAGAACTTGTGGAGCTGAGCCATCCCTGGCCCAACCAGCCTAGATGAGCCAGTCCCCAGTCAACCTGCAGACTAATGAGAAATAAGACATGACTTCATGCCTTCAGGGTTTCTCTGCCATCAGGTTTTAGGTGGTTTATTACACAGCATAAACCACATTAGGAAGAAAAATATCTGGTTAAACCCAGTAACAGATCAACTTATTATCAAATAAATAAACTATCACATTCAAGTATATGTCTAAAATATATCTGACTGAATTCCTCAAGATTATTTTTTTTCAAACTATGTTATTCATATTTTCTAACCAGAGTTCCTAATTCAGGATTCTAAATGTTTTCTCTCTTTCCATTGACTTGCCTGACTTTAAATTTTTCTAAAGCCATTTTCCCCTAAATCCTGCAAGTTATCTCTAAAAGGTTGAAATGTGTTGTTTTGCCTTGCCAGGGTAAATTCTCTCTGGGATTCTCTTAAAACTCTTCTGCTGTCAAAGGGCACTGTAGGTGATTTGCATAGCTATGAAGGGTGAAATTGATTTCCAGATGTCCAACTCAGTGGGGTTTCTCGTGGGGTTTGAGAAGAAACAAAATGGAGTTAATGGGAATGGAGGAGCAGGTTTCCTTCTACATATTTGTAAAATAGAGATATTTTCCTTCAAGGGAAAAATAGAGTAAGACCGATATAGACTTATTTATTTATTTATTTATTTATTTATTTATTTATATAGCGATTGACCACAAACCTAACTTATATTTTCGAGACCCATCTAGTGAAGCTGAGGCTAGGGATACAGGGCCAAAATAGTGAACATAAATTGAAAGTCAAGATTTTTAGCCTTTGATTCTGGATAGGTTTACTTTCCACATAGACCAGGTGGTCTGGAATCAGGATACAGCTTACAATCAACAGAAGAGAAAATGAAGAAATGCTTCCCAAGAAATGATAATGACCATTGTCCTTTCTTGTACCCTGCCTTCTAGTGTTGCTCTTTATGTTTTATTTCCCCATGTGTGTGAAGCAGCAGTATTGGGCAGTGGTTAACTGCACTAATTCCACAGCTTGATTGCCTAGGTTCAAATACAGAATCTACTACTGCAAGTTACTCAAATTCCCCATCCTCTCATGAAGGTGTTATGAGGATTAAATTAGTTAAAAATGCCCCAAAGAGTGCTGGACACATACTAAGATTCTTTAAATGTCTCTTGTTAATGTTCTTATTGTTACTACTATTACTACTATTCTAGTGAAAAACCCTAAGTGTGTTCTGGGGAACCACCTCTTCCTTTACTTTAAATGACTGTCTACAAATACTGACACTATTATTCTCCATCACCCTGCCTGGCCAATTAGAATCATCACCTGGCACAGTGACAGCCTGAGGTTTGAGCATGTGACTCAACCTAACCAATGAGCTGTAACCTTTAGATTTGACAGAATTGTGAGAGACATGCATGCTTTCTCTTTCATTAGATATGAGTTAATGAGAAAGTAGGCTGAGAAGAAAGCCCATTAAAAGAGTAAAAACAAAACATGGAGAAAGAGCAGGTCCTAATGGCATTCAAACCCCTAGACTGAGCCCTTCTGGTATTTCCTTTTTTATGTAAGGCTATAAATTTCCTTAAATGAATTCAAGTGAGTGTAAAAGAAAGAGATCTTATATCCCATCTAATCATTTTTACAGAAGGTTTTATGGAAACTTTGGCTCATTTTTTGAAGTTTTTTATGGAGATCCAGCCATTTCAGCTTAAACTTGAATGAGCAAACATTAATTAATAAAAAAAAATAGCAATCTCATTCAGATTGAGCTGCCAACATTTGTAACTTTGGGGGCTTTTTACTTTTATTTGGGGGGATTGGGAGCCCAGAAGCTTATAGTGGAAATTACCACCTTGTGCTTTTGTCCTGAGTCGTGGATTAAATCACTGTCAAATCTAAGAATTCATGGAATTAAAAAATGGCAAATAGGGGAAAGCGGCTTTGATCTTCCCCCATTATGAGATTTATTCTGACAGTTTACAACTGGGTGGAATACATAATGGAAGTTCCTTGACACAATAACTCAGTTTAAACGTATTGTCAGATTAATAGACTCAGTTATCTGCTTCATCAAGAACTAGGAGTCAAGATTTGACATCATCCCTTCTCATAAGCATCCAAAGTATTAAAAATGGTTTCTAAGTAGATGAAATTGCAAAATGGGTAAATTTTGCCTTCAATGAACTGTTCTCTACTTCCCCTTCCTTTGCATGGGTGATTTGCTTTTTCCTTCATATATTTCCTTTTCTAAAATGATTGTCTTTATGCGTAGGGGGAATCTCCATTATCCCATCTTTGTGTCCCTGAGGGTGTGCCCCTAGTTCAGGCCCTGCACAGCTACAGTGATTAGTCCAGGCTTGTGGGCACATGAAACAAGGGAGACCATTACAGTCCTTCCACAGTTTGTTTGTTTGCTTGTTTGTTTGTTTGTTTTCAATTTGAAGCTACAGAGGAAGTTTCTTTGCTTGTGTGGTAACAGCTGTTAGGGTATGAGTGCAGAGCTGCCTACAGCCTTGGAGAAAACAGATCCGTATTCAGCAATAGTAAAGAGTGATGCTATAATAGAGAGAAATTAAAATGTATAGAATCAATCTTGGCAGCACTTGAGGCCTTAGTCCTAGTGGTTCCTGAAGCCAGCTCTTCCTTTGCCCATCCCACAAATTTGTTATGTAAATAAATATGTCTTCATTTCTTGGGATAGAGACTCTGGTATGAGCTCTGACATGTAACAACTTGGGAGACAAATTCCCTTATTCCCAACAAGAAAGAGCTTGGGAAACTAATAATCAGTTATGTTCTTGAAAATCCTGAGGGCCACAGACTTTGGGATACCCAGATTTCCATGAACATTACTTCCAGGAACCCTGCTAGATGCTCATGGTGCAGATCCCAAAAAGATCTGTTCATGCCTCTGAGAGGGGCAGGGGAAAAGTAGTCATTGTAAAATTTACCCACAGCCTTACCCCACAACAAAGATCTACTCTAAAAAAAAAAAAAAAAAAAAAAAAAAAGACTTTGCTGGAGACTTATCTGAGTAAGGGAAAGGGCATTCTTCTAGTTCTGGTCCCTCAAGCCTTCCTGTCTTATTTCAGGGATGGGAGGTCGGGAGAAAGGCTGGCGGTGGGGAGAGTTTCAAGGAAATAGATTGAGAATGCTATAGGCAGAGAATGGAAAAGGAGATGGCTGGGGGATGGAAGGCATTATACCACTGAGAAAAACTTGTGAAGGTAAGAACCTCAAGATTCAGGCCCACTAAAACACTGAAATTTAATCAGACTGTAATTCTCCCTTTCTCTACCCCCAGCACTCCACCAACAGAGCCTCAGTATAATAATAGGGGACTACGGCAGAAAGAGCTACAAGATACAGACTCAATGTAAGGAAGTGTACTTGGGGAAACCCAAAATCTAGAAGGGAGACAAAAACAAGAATACTAGAGGAATTTGAAGCTTCTGCCACCCATAGTTACAATAAATACTCAACACAGTCCCAGTCATATTACCATAGATCCTTATGATAAAGTCCTCTTTACTTCAGATTCCATTATGTGATGCAGCAAATGCTTGCTTTCAACAAAAAATTACAAGGCATGCCAAAGGCAATAAAAAAGATTGTCTAAAGAGTTAGAGCAATTGTTAGAAATAGGCTCAGATATGACATAGATGTAGGAATTAGTAGAAGGGGTATTTGATATAACTGTGATTAATATAACATGGGCTTTAAAGGAAATTGTAGAAAATGTGCAAGAAGATAAGTAGCATAGATTGAAACTCTAAGAATCAATAGAAAATTCTAGAAATAACAGAATCAGAAATGAAGAATGCCTTCAATGGGTCCATTAGTAGACATGACCCATTTGAGGTAATAAATCATGAGTTTGAAGGTAAGTCAACAGAAATCAAATTGAAATAATAGAGAAAAAATAAGAGAAAAGAAAAATAGAACATCCAAGAATGTGGGCAATCTCAAGAAGTGTAATAAATATGTAATTGGGATGTCATGAGAAGAGAGAGGAAGTAGAAGTATTTGAATATAATGACTGAGAACTGTCCAAAATTAACAATAAACACCAGACCACATATATGAGAAGTGAAGAAAATACTATATAAGACAAATACCAAAAAACCACATCTGGGTATATCCTATTCAAACTACAGAAGGCAGCAAAGAGAAAATCTTGAAAGAAGCCAGGGGAACAAAACACATTAACTGTAGAAGAATAAGGATAAGAATTAAAGCATACTCTTTGTTAGAAATCATTCAGGAGTGTGGGGTGAAATCACTGTAAAAGAGCCCCCCCCAACTTACAGTTTCATATCTAGCAAAATTAATCCTTCAAAAATAAAGAAGTTAGAGACTTTCTTAGACAAACAAAAACAGGGAATTAATCACCAGCATACCTGCCCTGAAAGAAATTTCAGGAGGACCCTGGGCTCACCACCCATCACATGGCCACCTAGCCATGAGGTTAGGCATAAATAATACAGAAAGCAACCCAAAAACTAGCAGAACAGACTCTGCAGCCTGAGGTAGAGAAGAGGCCACAGCCAAACAGATCCACCCCCCTCCATTCACTGTTGGCAAGATCCCATCAAAACAGTCCACAAGACTGGTAGTGTGTAAGCAGCCCAGACAAGGGCTAGCACCACTCCAAAGTGAGTCCTGCTTCAGGGAGAAGGGAGGATAACCACAACCCAGTCTGACTGCAGGCCCCACCCCCCAAAAAAATCTTCTCAGGAGACAACACAGGGAAAGTGCACTGCAGTTTGGTGCTACTTCATCTCTGGCAAATACCTGTTCTGACTCAACTCAAAGACAACTTGGGCTAGTCCACTAACACCATAGGCAGTAGACTGCCCACAATAGGCAGAGAACCATTTCAGGCTGGACTGAAGACAAACAGTGGAACTGCCACAATGGTAGGACACCCCTGTAGCAACATACATAGGAGACACCCCTGAAACACCATTTTCTGGTGAAAAGAAGACATTGCACTGCAGGACCCCTTCTTCCTAAAGCCACTACTTTCAAGTATGGGAAATATGGCTGACTTTCCTAACACATAGAAACAGATACAGTAATAGACAAAATGAGGAGACAGAGGAATATGTCCCAAATGAAAGAGCGTAACAAAATCAGAGCAAGAGACCTAAACAAAATGGATATAAGTAATATATCTGTTAGTGAATTTAAACTAATGCTCATAAAGATACTCACTAGAATTGAGAAAGGAGTGCAGAACCTCCATGATACCCTCTACCAAGAGATAGGAGATATAAAAAAGAACCAATTAGAGATATTGGACTCACTAGATGGAAATAAAAATAGACCACCTGGAATAAATAGCAAACAAAAGCAAGTAGAATGGAACAGCAACCTGGAGGACAGACGGATGGAAAGTAATCAAGCTGAGCAGATGAGAGGGGAAAAAATACCCAAAATGAGAATAGACCCAGGGAACTCAACAATACTGTCAAGCATAAGAGTCACATGATAGGGATCCCAGAAGGAAAAGAGCAAGTAAAAGTGGCAGAAGATTTGTCTGAAGAAATAATAGCTGAAAACTTCCTGAACCTGGGTAAGGAAAGAGAAATCCAGATCCAGGAGGCACAGAGAGCTCCCAACAAAACCAACCCAAAGAGGCCTGCACCAAGACACAAAGTAAGTAAGATGGCCAAAAGTAGTGATAAAGGGAGAATTTTAAAAGCAGGAAGAGAAAGGAAAGCAGGTACATACAAGGGAAACCCCACACTGCTATTAGTGGGTTTTCAGCAGAAACTTTGCAGGCCAGAAGAGAGTGAAATGATAAATTCCAGTGGTAAAAGGAAAAAAAATCTACAGCCAAGAATATTCTGTCTAGTAAGGCTTTCATTCAGAATAGAAGGAGAAAGAGTGTTCCCTAGAAAAACAAAAGTTTAAAGCAAAGCCACCATGTACTTGTCACACAGGATGTCATCAGCCTGTGGGTTCCAAATCCATAGTCCAGCTACCCTCCTACCCCAGTCAGCATGGATGGCCTGCCAACTGCTCAATGCCAGGTCAATATGTCTTCACTTCAGATTTTCAGATTGCCAAGGGCTCTTCCCCTCAAATTCCAGCTCCTGTGCTCAAGTTTGTGCACACACAAGTGGGCCTAATCATAATAGCAGAATGAAGCAACCCAAACAGTGACACTAATTCTGTGGAATATATAATGGATAAAAGGAGTATGCTAGGCTCGGAACATCTCCAACAAGCACATCAAAGAGCAATACGTAGAGCATGATTCTGGTTAGTAAAAGAAACAAAACCAGGAAAAATAAAACAAGATGAAATCAGAGAAAGAGACAAACAGTAAGAGACTCTTAAGCACAGCAAACAAACTGAGGGTTGCTGGAGGGGAGGTGCATGGGGGGATGGGGTACCTGGGTGATGGGTATTCAGGAGGGCACGAGATGTAATGAGCACTGGGTGTTATATGCAACTGATGAATCACTGAACTCTACCTCTGAAACTAATAATACACTAGATGTTAATTAATTGAATTCAAATAAAAGAAGGAACCCTCCCAAAGAAGAACTATTTTAAAGAATTATTTAGAAAAAAGAAAATAAAGTGTCAAAAACTTGGATCTCTATAAAGAAAGGAAGAATTTTAGAGAAGAAATAACTAAAACTAAAACAAAATCTTGTATTTTTCGGGGCACCTGGGTGGCTCAGTTGGTTAAGTGACTGCCTTCAGCTCAGGTCATGATCCCAGAGTCCTGGGATCAAGTCCCACATCAGGCTCCCTGCTCCTTGGAGAGTCTGCTTCTCCCTCTGACTTTCTCCCCTCTCATGCTCTCTCTCACTGTCTCTCTCTCAAATAAATAAATAAAATCTTTTTTTAAAATCTTGTATTTTTCTTGTTCTTATCTAAAAGATAATTGTTTAAAGAGAGAATAGCAATACTGTTTTGGTGACTATAGCCTTTGGTTCGGTGAAATGAATGACAACAATATCACTCAGGACAAGAGTGTCTATTTGGGAATATCATGTTGTAAGTTACCTGAACTGCAAAAAAGAGTATAGTGTTATTCGAAGGTAAACTTAGATTAGTTTCAAAGTATACATTTTTAATGGATACAGAGCTTGGGAACATGCAGAAGTTCTGGAGATAGTTGGTGATGGTTGTTATTCCTCAGTGTGGATATACCTAATATCACTGAACTTTACACCTAAAAATTATTAAAATGGCAAATTTTGTTATGTATAATTTACCAAAATAAAAAAAAATTAATGTGTATTATAAACTCTAGGCCATCACCAAAAATGCTTTTCTAAAAAATATAATTGTTCTTCTAAATGATTAATAAAACGGAATCATATAAAATGCTCAGTTAAAACTAGGGAAGGCAGAAAAATAGAGAAAATATCAACAAAGACAGTGAATGCACAATAGTTATATACATGGTAGAAATTATATCAGTGATCATTTTAAATGTGAATGATCTATATGCATGAATTAAAAGAGACTGTTAGAGTGGATTAAACAAAACAAAACAAAAACAAAACAAGACCCAATACTATGTTGTCTACAAGACAGCCATTTACACTGTAAAGACTTAAATGGGTTAAAAATAAAGGAATATACCATCCCAATACTAATTTTTAAAAGCTGAAATAGCTGTATTAATTTCAAACAAAGCAGATTTTAGAACAAAGAAGATTATCAGGGACAAAGAGGGGCATTATATAATAACAAAGGGTTCAGTTCTCCAAGCCGATATAACAATTCTCACTGTGTATGTATGTAATCGGAGTGTCAAAATACATGAAGCAAAAATAGAACTGAAGGGAGAAATAGACAATTCCATTATCATAGTGGACACTGGAACACTCTTCTGTTGAAAATTGATAGGTCAAGTAGGTGGAAAATCAGTAAGGATACAGATGACCTGAATAGCACTATCAATCAACTTGACATAATTGACATCTATAAAATACTCCATTCAACAACAGCAGAATACACATTCTACTTAGACTTACATGGAACTTTCATCAAAAAACCCACAATCTGGACTATGATATATACCTGAACAAATTTACACAAATTATACAAAGTATTTTCTCAGACCATTCAATGGAAATAAACTAGAAATCAGTAATAGGGGCTTAACTGGGAAATTCCAAAGTGTCTTTTTTTAAAAAATATTTATTTGACAGAGAGAGATCACAAGCAGGCAGAGAGGCAGGCAGAGAGAGAAGAGGAAGCAGGCTCCCTGCTGAGCAGAGAACCCGATGCGGGGCTCGATCTCAAGACCCTGAGATCATGACCTGAGCCGAAGGCAGAGGCTTAACCCACTGAGCCACCCAGGTGCCCCAAAAGTGTCTTAATAATTAAACACACACATCAAAGAAAAAGTATCCAGAAAAATATGAAAATATTTTTAACTAGATGAAAATACAACCCACCAAATTATAAACGCAGCATAGCAGAATCCTAAAAAGAAATTTACAACATAAAAAACATATATTAGAAAGAAGAAAGATCTATAATCCATAACCTAAGCTTCCAGCTTAGGGAACTGAGAAAGAAGAATAGTTACTCCTAAACAAGCAGAAGAAAAGAAATAATAAAAATTAGAAGAAAAAACAATAGCATTGAAAATAAAAATAATAGAGAAAATTAACAAAACCGAAAGTTGGTTCTTTGAAAATATGTTAAGATAGATCAGATTGTTTTATGTTACTTGCAGCCAAAAGCTGTCATTAATCTGTACCACAGTTATCTCCAGCTTCTAAATGTTTACCACTTTTTCCCTTTCCTGCCCGTTGCTTGCCACCCTTTGCAAAGGACATTTTTCTAATAAGCACATTTACACTAAGGCATTCATGAGATAATATGTTAATCATCCAAGGACTATTGTACATTGCTGTATCGGCAGCACCTGGTATGATGAAGGTGCTCAATAAATATTGGTTTCAAGGGTAAGCAAATTACATACATTTTGAACAGGAACTACCAGAAGTGATTATCTTTAATGCTACAAATTTGGAAACTGCAGTCTAGATGGAGGAAGCTCATGTGACAGATGTCCTTCAACCCAGATTACATATATGGGGTCACCTCCTAAGACCAGCTCTCCAAAATTAGATTCACAGGCTCATCTTCATGATTAATATTTGCTCTTTCTCTCTAATTCCAGGCTGGTGATGACATTTAATATCATCTGTGGGAAGCAAATGGACAATATGCTTGCCAGATAAGTCTGTTCAAGCCAGGGTTGTATGTATCAGAACAAGAAGGACATGGTTAGCCTTTACCCATCTAGTGCACCACTGCAAACAGAAAAAAATACCTCTATCTACTGGCCAGGGAAGAGTGCTTCTGCTATTTTAAGTAAAGACGGTCAGTTCTAATTAGTGTTAGAGGCTCATCTAAATTATAAAATTTGGCTCAGAAAGCCCCCGTGGTTTCTGTTGCCTTATACTGTCTGATGGTGTGACCTTGTTACTGGTCTTAGATGCTTTTTTGTATGTTTGTTTAGTTGGATATATAAATGGTAAATCTACTGTTCTATTATAGAAATAGTTCACAATAGTTAGTTGTCTTTATAGATAGATCAACTTAGAAAATTGGCTATCAAACCCAGGGCCCATCTGTTTTCTTTGAACTGTAATTATAGAGTATCTGGTGGTATTAATTAGTGAAGATGGCATTAAAATAGGAGAGCAACAAATTTTTCCCTTAAAATAGTATAGTTCCTGAGCTTTTGTTCTCTCTGTAACCAAATAATTTCAGAGTGTCTTTAAAAAATTTTGTCTTTAACTATTAACAGTAGAGGGGTAAATATAAGAAATAGTTTCCTACTATATGAACCTACTACTACTACTATATGAACCTTCCTACTATATGAATAATTTAATTATTATAATTAAGATTTACATAGTTTTAAAAATGTGAAATGCTATATTGTCAAAACTGTATTTATAATAAAAAATCCACACTGCTTTATTATCATGCATTTGGTAAAGTACATACAGTTGTAAGAAATCTCATTTTTAGTCTAGAAAACAAATAGCTGCTATTTATTAATTAACTCCTATGTGCAAAGTAAGATGTTAACGCTCTACTTTGAGTACTCATGTCTCATGACAGTGCTATAAAGTAAGTACTATTGCCTCAGTTTAACATATGAGTAAATCTATTTTAAAACATGAAGTTCTTTGTCTAAGGTAGTAAGCTGAGATCAAATCTGGGCATACTAAAAATCATTCCATTTCAAATACAGTGCTTTACAGAACGTCAGATCGAATGGAACTTAAATTTATTAAGCACTTACTGTGTGCCAGGTCCGAATGTCAGTGCTGGGGCTACAGCAATTAATAGCACAGAGACCTTACCCCAGTGTTATATTCTTTTTTTCCTAATGTTTTATTTAAATTCAATGTAATTAACATATACTGTATTATTAGTTTCAGAGGTAGAATTCAGTGATTCATTATAGATTCAGTTGCATATAACACACAGTGCTCATTACTTCAAGGGCCCTCCTTAATGCCCATCACCCAGTTACACCTTCCCCCTACCAACCTCAGTATCTTCCCTATAGTTAAAAGTCTCTTATGGTTTGCCTCCCTTCTCTGTTTCCATCTTATTTTTCCTTCCCTTCCTCTACGTTCATCTGTTGTTTCTTAAATTCCACATATGAATGAAATCATATGGTGTTTGTCTTTCTCTGACTGACTTATTTTGCTTAGCATAATACCCTCTAGTTCCAATTGTTGCAAATGGCAAGATTTCATTCTTTTTGATGGCTGAGTAAGATTCCTGTCTGCGTGCGTGCATGTGTGTGTGTGTGTGTGTCTGCTTATACTCCTTATTTCCTATTACCAAATGGAATTGGACTTTTCAACTCTTTTGCCCCTATCCATTCTCCTGTCAGTGGACATCTGAGCTCTTTCCATGTTTTGGCTATTGTGAACATTCTTACACTGTTGGTGAGAATGCAAGCTGGTGCAGCCACTCTGGAAAATAGTATGGAAGTGGCTCAAAAAGTTGAAAATAGAGCTACCCTATGATCCAGCAATTGCACTACTGGGTATTCATCAAAAGGATAGAAACATAGTGATTAGAAGAGGCACATGCACCCCAATATTTATAGCAGCAATGTCCACAATAGCCCAGTGCTTATATTTTCATGGAGATATTTTTTTAATTTTTTTTATTTTTTATAAACATATAAAGTATTTTTATCCCCAGGGGTACATGTCTGTGAATCGCCAGGTTTACACACTTCACAGCACTAACCATAGCACATACCCTCCCCAATGTCCATTACTCCACCCCCCTTTCCCGACCCCCCTCCCCCCAGCAACCTCACGGAGATATTTTAAAATTTACCCATTGAGCAATTCAGGAGACCAGAGGAGCAAGAAACTCTCAGAACTAAGTACAGAAAGGAGGGACTCCATTTACATTGAGTTGTTCTTCCCTCTCCCCCAGATAGCTGTTCTTTCTCATGTGGCATAAAAATTTGGGAAGTTACATATAAGAAAAGGCAAAAGAGTTGAAAAGTCCATTTCTATTCAGCAATAGGAAATAAGGAGTCTAAGCTGCTAAATGGTTTCCCTTTAGCTGTTCTCATCCCACTGCCAATATGAATTTGAGTTCTCTCATTAATGTAGTATCTGTTAATAGACAAGTCTTGGTCTTTGTGGCAGAGAAAAATTTGTAGTGTGAAATTTGGAAAAGAGTTTGGAGATTCTCAGTCTCTGCAAAACGGATACGTTCCATCACTAAATTGGAATAATTGCTGGGTTTTTGCAATTTCCCGAAAATATAACTTAATGGATAAAATTTTCTCAATTTTAAGCTTTTCTTTGCCAAAATTTTCAGGCTTTCTGCACCTGCCACTGCTCATCCGCTGGTGAGTGATAGCTGATAACAAATCAAATGAGTGAGTGAGTAGCAAGCAAAAGTTAAAGCAAACAGCCAATCACTCTTAATTCAACGGCATGTTTTTTATGGATGTGTGTTTGTAGTTATGATTTTATATTGTGACATACAATAGAGCCATATTTTCTGCCTGAAATTGTTCCTTGAATTAAATGTATCAATATTTCATGGTGTTCTATGAAGCATATAACAACTTCCAATAATTCTGTCCTTATGAACTTTATAAAACAGATCATGAAAGTATTGTTTTGGGGAATTGTAAGACATACGGAAATCACACCCTCTGGCATATATACCCTAGTAACTCCCAGCCCCAGCTTAGTCAAACTACCGGGAGAAGGAGGGGCAGAGTTGGGTCTCTCATCTCACAATCCCAGCACCATCTATATGGTGAAATCATGAGGGGGTACTGAGCCCTCCCAAGAGAGCAGGAATGGTTCCAGTAGGGTGTTCATTGGGCCATATTTTACTAGTAAGCAGGTGCCTTAGCTTGGACTGCTTCATAGCAGAACACCATAGACCCAGTGGCTTAAACAACAGACATTTATGTCTCAGAATACTGAATGGTGAAAGGTCCAAGATGAGGGTACAACCCGAAGCTCCTCACCCGCCCTCCTGGCTTGCAGACAACTGTCTCTTCTTGTTGTGTCCTCCAGTTGCACAGAGATAGAAAATTGACTACTCTCTTCTTATAAAGAAATTAATCCCATCATGAAGACCTGACCTTCATGACTTCATCTAACCCTGATTATCTCCCAAAGGCCCCATCTCTAAATACTATCATTTTGGGGTCAGGGACTCAACAAATGAGTCTGGGGCCATGCACCTGAAACCATAGCAGCACAACACCTGTACTTTGTCAGGTATGGCGCAATGTCCTGCAGCAGCATGCAATGTCATGCAATGTCATGCAATGGTGCCCCACTTCACTCTTCAGTTTCTATTCCCCATTCTGTGAGGACACTCTTTCCACCACTTTTTAACTTCTTTTGTATGATAAAGATCAGAAGGCCAAGGGCTTGGCCATACTTTCATGTTTCAATTTGGCTTTACCAAAAGGGTCGCCTGTAGGAATTCAGTGTTTGCCACATGACTAATAAGCTCTTAGCTTATTCCCTGTTCTATGAATTATTCTTCCTCAGATACAAGCTTCTTGCATTGACAGCCTAAAGGGAAAGAGGTAGCAAGACAAGACATGTCTCCCAGAATTCTCACTACCAACCATTCACTTGCTTCCCTACCAGATCATATTGCATAACTATGCACCAGGCTGCGACCTCCAACCTCAATTCAGCTGTTTCTGTGCTCTGTGCTCTAGCAAACATAACCAGTGACCTCCTAATTATTCAATTCAGTAAGCTCCTTAGTCTCCTATATTATTTGAACTTTCTAGGTCATTTAGTGTAATGAGCCATTCCCTCGGTTAAACATTTGCTCCTTTCTTAATTTCCAACTCAGCCTTAACCGTAGCATCTTCCTACTTTTATGACTACTAGAATTTGTTTATTGATTCCTCTTTATATTCCCTTTTAAGGCATTGCCCATAACTCCCATCTCTGCTCATTTTGCCTGCTCCCTCTTTGTGCTCTTACCCAGACCCACACATTCATATGTCACCTGTACACTGGTGGTTCCCAAACCACATCAGCAGGCCAGGTGTGTCCTTGAAGCTTCAGGCCACTTTTCCCACTTACCTACAAGTTGTCCCTAACTGGATATCCCACAGATACTCTAAAGTGAATGCTCTGCCCATGAAACCTGTCAACAGTTTACCTACCTTCCTCTAGAGTCCTTCTCTTACACTCTCGATGATGATGATGATATTAATGAAGATAGAGGAAGAGAAGAAGAAAGCAAATGATTATAAACACTGAATCTAGCACATGTATGCTAAATCAGTGAGTTCTTACATCAGTTCTACAAGGTAAATGCTATTACTATCTTCATTTTGGAGATAAAGAAATGGAGACAGAAAGAGAGAGATACTTGCCCAAATGTACTTAGCTGGTATTGGCAGTGTCAGGATTCAAACCCAGAGACAGTGGCTCTCAGTACCACCATGAATACTACTTCTCTTTATCTCAAAATATGACACTGCCACCCAACCAGTCACCTGAGGATGAACCTAGATGCCTCCCTCTTCCTTAATATACCATCTGCCACTCCCAGGGATCTTTACTTATGTGCTCAGTAGAGAGGGTTGTGGAGAAGGGAGAGAAAGGCCTTACCATTGTGCTAGAATTCTACAATATGGTAAATCTATGAACAAGCATTAAAAATTACTCATAAGTTTTTAAGATGTTCATATCCCAGTCTCAGATTTCATGTCCTATTTCTGAATATTGTTCAAATATTTATTCTACACAGCATGACTGACAGAGGAAATGACATGAAATTCCATAAGAGTAGAATTCGGATTTTGTGCTTATGTAAGGTGAGATGAGTTATTCTCCTTCCAAGAAGTATTTTTTCCTTAGCTGAAAACATAGAACAAAGGATGGGGCCCTTTGGCAGGGCCTTCAGATTCCAGGTACTGTACAGATAGACTCAGTACAGTAGGGTTATAATACAGATAACATTGCCTCATTAATAATACTTTTTGGTCCATAGATATTGGATTCCAGGAGGAGCTTATGTTGAACTAAAATATCCTCTGCATGAACAGTGCTCAGAATGTGTCATAGTTTTCAAATTGAATATTGAGAGCGTGTTATAGATGTTGATTCTGCTAAGTAAATGTTACATAGATAAGGAGGCAAAGGTGATTTTTATTTGAAAGTTAGGATTTTAGTAGAGACTATTTCATAAAGTTTTCCCCAATATTGGGGGGAACATAAACTAACATTACTATTCTCTCTTATAACCTGAGCACTTTTCCATCCAAGAAATATTTGTTGAGCAAAGGCTCTATACCAGGTACCCAGGTACCAGGTACCAACACAGAAGTTAGTGGGACAAACATGAACTTTGCCTTCAAAATGCTGGAAGATAGAGTTAAAAGGAGGGGGAAAAAAAGGAAGCAGAAAAATAAAATAATTCTAAGTCATAAAAGGATATATGAAGGAAACAAAAAACAAGTCTAATATAAACCTGTAATTCACAGGATCTCTCTAAGAGCACTCGGCGGCGGGAGGGGGGGGTGGTAAGATGCCAACTGGATCCTGAAGGTTGAAAAGATATATTAACATTCATCCCCCCGCATCCATCCACCATACCTCAGCCCTAGGAGTGGAATGAAACACTTGTCTTCTCTTTGCTCTATCCACTTCCATGTTTATCTTCCTAGTTCCATTGGAAATTCCATTTCCATTGGAAATACATAATGTATTTCCACCAGCAATAGATAAAGTCATTCCAAAACCCCAGGCCAAGTTCTGTTCACCAAAGTGCTCTTGCCACTGCTATCAAAGTGATAGGACCCAATTAAAAAATGGATAATAATCTCAATAGATATTTCCCCAAAGAAGATATAAAAATGGCCACAAGGCACATGAAGGATGTTCTACCTCATTAGCCATCAGGGAAAGGCAAAAGCAAAATCACAGTGAGATACCACTTCACATCTACCAGGATTGCTTTAATCAAAGACATATATTTTTTTCTGTGACATTCCTTTACCTTTAAAAAGAACTCTTTCTGCCTTTGTCCAAGAGGAAATTGCCATATATGTTGGCAACATCCTAGCTCTAACATTTAAATATAGTTTCTTTCCACATCTGGGGAAAAAAATGGCCTTTTCATTGACTTTACCCTAAAGTGATTTTTTTTTTCTCTCTCTCTCCTGCTCCCTCACCCACACACAAACACATACACACAAGTGCTACAGGTAATCACTTCACACACTTTAGAATCACTAATCTAGCATGAATGGAGCCCATATATGGGGCATGATAGAAGTGAGGGGCCTATGGTTGACAGCCCCACAGAGTCCCCATGTACGGGTGGAGGAGTTTCACAAAGGAAAAAAAGATTCTCTTACTAGAAGGGAGATGGGAACACCTGCTGAGCAGACAAAAGCCCAGCCCAGTGCAGTGCCCATGGGAGACAGAATGTTCTACTGAGTTCTGGAGCAGAACCAGGCAGACCCACCCTCTGAGAGGGCTGACCAGCCTGGACTCCAGGGCCATCTACCTGGGACCGCCACCTTGAAGGCAGCGCCATTGCCCTTTGACAGCTTCCACTACCTTTTAAGCTGTATCCTCCCTTTCCCTTCTGGAATCATTTTTCATCACAGGATAGTGGCAGATGCTTGGTGAACTGCAATGCAAATGGAAAGCATCAGCCATGCTGCCATTTAAGAACAACTAAATTAGATATCACAATACACTCCATCAAACATTTTAAATGGCACCATGAAATGAGAGGTTTATGGTTCCAAAAGCACTAATGATACATCTACACTTGTTGCTAATTGTTGTTTTATGCAAAGAGTTTGTAATACCAGCTGCCGTGTTGTATGAACTGCTCCCTTTGTATCTTCGACCCAAGTAGTTCGATCGAAGTTTCATTCTAATAAAAACAATGACTTGCTGCCTGCCAAGTTAGTTGAAGAAGCCTTGAAAGATACATATAAGAATAATTGCTTGAATCAGGTTTCTTTTGATCCAAAAAATGCTTTCTCAGTCTGGTTGAAAAGACAATGTCTTTAAATTATCCCCAAGATCCAGATATATAGGAAAATGTCAAGTGTTTCTTCATGTCAGTCTTAAGTATCTAATCTTACTAGTTAAGTGCAGAGGTAGTTTTGGTTTTTAAAAATGAGCTCAGTGTCTTGCTAATTAACTGTAAGCTGTAGTATAGTGAGCCCAGCTGGTATCAGGGGTCAAGGAGAACAACCGTGCTAAGATGTGTTTTGTGGTGGTAGGAGCCACATAGCAAATGTTTATCGAGAGCCTAGAGTGTTTCCACTCTGTGCTCACAAAGAGGCATTTTACAAGCTAATTTGTTGAAGGAAGGGCCATTCTGAGTTGTTTAACTATCTACAGTCCTGAGAAATGAGGAAATAGGAAAACCAGTCTGTGTCAGGGAAAACTTCTTGCTGCTATTAGTAGCCAAAAGACTAAGATGTGTGACTAGTTTGGAGAAGCTAAGAAACAAGGCCTTAGGGGCTGTGCCAGAAGACAGGATGACCTCAGAGACATCATGCATGTGATAGGCCCAAATGTCATCTGGTTAAGGAAGGCTGAGCCACCTTGTAGGCCTTACATCATACTTACAGGGCAATGGTGGCCTCAGAGGGAAAGACACCATCCCACATGACTTGTGAGGTTGAACCACCAGAATAGGGAGTGGTCCTTCTCCATGTGGAATCTCTAAAGCTCCGTCTCTCAGGGGTCTTAATGATACTTCAATCCTTAGACTCTTGGGGCTGAGAGAACTGGAAAAGGCTTACATAGATTCTGTAGGTGGGTGGGAGTCTGTCCTTTTTTTTTTTTAATTTTTTTTT